>ML093564.1:64945-154981 GCA_003697995.1 Taxidea taxus jeffersonii
AAAAAAAAAAAAAAAAAAAAAAAAAAAGAAGGCATCCAGATGGCCAACAGACACATGAAAAAGTGCTCCACATCACTGGGCATCAGGAAAATACAAATCAAAACCACAATAAGATACCACCTCACACCAGTCAGAATGGCTAAAATGAACAAGTCAGGAAATGACAGATGCTGGTGAGGATGTGGTGAAAGGGGAACCCTCCTACACTGTTGGTGGGAATGCAAGCTGGTGCAATCACTCTGGAAAACAGCATGGAGGTTCCTCAAAAAATTGAAAATAGAGCTACCTTATGACCCAGCAATTGCACTACTGGGTATTTACCCTAAAGATACAAACATAGTGATCCAAAGGGGCATGTGTACCCGAATGTTTATAGCAGCAATGTCCACAATAGCCAAGTTATGGAAAGAACCTAGATGTCCATCAACAGATGAATGGATAAAGAAGAAGTGGTATATATATACAATGGAATACTATGCAGTCATCAAAAGAAATGAAATCTTACCATTTGCGACGACATGGATGGAACTAGAGCGTATTATGCTTAGCGAAATAAGTCAACTGGAGAAAGACAACTATCACATGATCTCCCTGATATGAGGAAGTGGAGATGCAATGGGGGTGGGGGTTAAGGTGGTAGGAAAAGAAAAAATGAAACAAGATGGGATCGGGAGGGAGACAAACCAAAAGAGACTCTTAATGTCATAAAACAAACTGAGGGGGGTGGGGGGGAGAGGGGTTGGGAGTGGGTAGTGGGGTTACATTATATGTTTAAATAAAAAATAGCTTAAATAAAATTAAAAAATTAATAAAAAAAAAAAAGAGCCACTCTTTCTGGGGCTGTATCTTGAATGATGGTGACCAATAAGGCTATAAACTGTGGTTAATCCAGTTATGTTCATTAGTCCCACAAACCCTATTGACTGGAAGGTTGGTGTCAAGCTATGAAGGGTCACTGGCTTAGATAGTGGTCCCTGCCAATAACAGCCTTGGGACTGTGATATCCGAGCAGAACCTTCCTTGCCTTATGTTTGAAAGGATTCAGAATAGGCAAAAACAAAAGTTGGTGGTCATGTCAGAGGATTTTGGAAGACTGCTTTGTGGACTTCGTTGTTAGTTTAGACACAGCAGACCCTTGTATTTACTAGATCAACTCCAAAACACGTAGCGGCAATGCTGGTATGATTGTTATATGTCACAATCTATTTATTTTAGATCTAGAGAATATTTATTTTATCTTATACTTTTCATTTGTATTTTATATTTCTAGAAACCATCTGTCATTCAAAGTAAGCTTGTGACTCAAATTTTAGAGTTTTCTCTACAAAGAGTTTAAAAGATTAAAAAATAGATGGCATTCCTTTAGCACTTCTCTGACTTATTTTTATTAATTCTTTAGTACATCTCAAATATAGGCTATTTGCTGTATGGATATCCCAAGCTGACTGACAAGTTCATTGTTAGTGGTTATTATTCTTCTTGATTCAGTGTCTCCATCAATTCATCTCTCAGGTTCTTCCACACACGTCTCTTCATCCTGCTCCCTCCCTTCTTTTCTCTTTCCTCGCTCCCCTTCTTTTCCTTGCTTATTTCTGCTTCAGTTTTCCTTTTTTTATTTATCCTGTGATTTATTTTCCTCCGCTTTTCTTTATCATCTTTCTATTTGATTATTTTTAATATATTTAATACCTGTCTTTTGGGTTGATGTGTTAAGTAGCTGATGTTTTGGGGTTTGTATGTCCTTTATGAGATAAATCAGAAACTCGTAAACTAAGGTGAAAAAAGAATTGTTCATTAAATTGGTAATAACAATACAGAAAAAGTCAGAGCTAAAAAGCCAGAAAAGGAGAGAAAGAATGACAAAGAAATAAAGGGGAAGTGGTCAACAACAACAAAAAATCATTACGAATGAAACATTTGCACTTAATTTCCATGAAGATATATGGAGTGCTTTGTAACAAAAAACAATTGCTGTATGGATTGAGGAGGAAACAATGGTGACTAAAATAGAAAGTTTGCCATAAGTAACACAGTATAACCCAAAACATTAGTATATTTATTCATATCCTACTGCCCTCTTAGCATATGATTTTATGAGTATTAATTCTTATCTAAATACCTGATTAACCATAGTTTATATCTTGATCTGTCCTCTATTCTCAAACCTCCTAAAAGTTTACTATGTTTGGAAGAGCCACAATAGCCTACCAGGGGAAAAATTATTCTTTCAGTGAAGTAGCAGTAACTGGAGAAAATATGTCCCCTCATGGGACAAGAGAAATAAAGTTAAAGCCAGTGGAGAATGAGCTTATGACACACAGTATACCAAAAGTAAAAACTGTTTTGAACCTGCCAATAGCGGAAATGATTGGTGGTCAGTTTATTGAAAATTTAACCATAGATAAATATATAGGTTGATAGATAGATAGATAGATGACAGATAGGAGATAATAATATATGTATCTGATTAGGTGAACAGCTAATTGCTATTATGATTTTGAAAATTTTTGAAAATTGTTTTCTGTATATTAAACTTTAAATAAATATACTTACATATTTGAGTGTCAGTTTTGTTTAAAAAATGTTTCTGTGTATCACTGTAATATTTTATACACATAACATTATTTTCATTACAATATAATTATACAAACACAAATATCCTGACATTGAAAGGGGTTAAATTGAATAAAAATGCTTTGTCCACAATTTCCTAGAAATTTCAATTACTAATTTCTAAATAACATTTAATTAAAGGATAATTTTTATTTACAAATTTAATTAAAAATACAGATTATTTTATTGAAAGGATTTAAATATCTCTTTAATGTTCCACTCCCATGAACTGAATCCTCTGCTTATATTTCCTATTCTCAGTTAATGTCAATATGAGATTTCTAGTACTAAAGCTAAAATGTTTAGAAATTTCTATGACTCCTTTCATTGATTAACCTCTCTTTTAAACAAGTTATTCATAGTCAACCTCCTAACTATCTTTCAAATTCATCTCAGTTGAGAATTCAAGGACAGTGTCTAATGGCCTATATAGTCAAGTCTATATCTTTAATGATACTCTCAGTTTTGTACTATCTTCTATTCTAACTTGCCACATCTAGTTTAACACCTACAGTGGACAAGTAATATCCCTATGCTCTATCTGCTAGAAATATTTGTCATTTAATGAATGTCCACTTTCAAAATTTGGTGTCAATGTTCATGCTTGTATCTTTCTCTGTAATATCCATTTCCCATGGTTTTAACTGTCAAATCTTAGGGTTTTGCCCCCCACTTTAAAGTCTCATTTAAAAAGCTTTTCAGGGAGACAAACAATTCTGTGCACACCAGCACATCTTGTAATTAGGACATGTGCCATAGAGCAATATGGGAAGTACAGGCTGAATTAAAACTAGTTAGGAGAGGAGAATAGGGGGTTAGTGAGTTTTGGGGAAGGTAGAGAAATAAAGAGAAAATATGTAGAAAAAATGCTGGATTCTGGATGAAGCACAGTTCCCTGAAAGCAAAGAGTTTTGTCTATATCTTGAAATATTACATTGCATTCTTGAGAAAATGCTCAAGGTCTAAGTTATATTTAAATTAAAATTTTTATTGAGTTCCTTGAAGAGTCACATGCAGTTGTAAAAAATATACAGAGATCCAGTTTACCCAGTTTCACTCAACAACTTACAAAAGCCTAGTAGGATTTCAGGACAGGAAACTGACATTGATACAAAGTACTAATCTTAGGTACATCTCCTGTTTAATTTGTAAGTGTGTGTGTCCTTGTGTACTTAGTTCTAGACAATTTTAACACTTGGGTAGGTTTCTGTATCTGCTACAGTTCAGACACAAAACAGTTCCATAACCGAGATCCCTCAGGCTGCCCTTTACAACCACATCAACCTCCCACCTAACCCATCCCCATTAACCCTTACCAACCAGTAATTTGTTCTCCATTTATAAAATTTTGTAATTTATTTATTTTTAGAATTTTTATTTATTTATTGACAGAGAGAGAGATCACAAGTAGGCAGAGAGGCAGGCAGAGGTGGGGGGCGGGGGGAAGCAGGCTCTCTGCTAAGCAGAGAGCCTGATGTGGGGCTTGATCCCAGGATCCTGGGATCATGACCGGAGCTGAAGGCAGAGGCTTTAACCCACTGAACCACCCAGGTGCCCCCAAATTTTGTTATTTCTAAATATTACATAGAATCATAAAACATGATACATTTTTGGAATTGGTTTACTCAGTATTATTTACTTAGCAATATCCCCTGGCTATTCATGTATCAGTAACCTGTTTCTTTTTATTGCTGAATGAATGATATTCTTCAGTATTTATTATTATTATTATTCCATAGTATGTTTTGATCATAGTTTAACCATTCACCTCTGAAGAATATTTGTTTCTGTTAAAAAAACAAAAAACAAATAAAGCTACTATGAATACTGTTGTACATGTTTTTGTGTAAACATATTTTCATTTCTCTGAGATAAATACCCAAGAGTGCAATAACTGGCTCTGAAGGTATGTGCACTTTAGTTAAATGATAAACGACAAAATTGTTTCTGTAGGGGCTGTAACATTTTCCTTTCCCACTAGCAATGTATGAATGATCAGTATCCCCACCCCCATTTGGTTTTGTCATTATTACTTTTTTTAATTATAACAGTCTAATATGTATGTAATGATATCTAATTGTGATTTTAATTTACATTCCCTAATGGATAATGATGTTGAGTCTATGTTCTTGTATTTATTTGCCATCTTCTCCGGGGAAATGTTTATTGCTGTTTTTGCCCATTTTCCAATTTGTTTTGGGTCTGTTCCCCTTCCTGCCTTCCTGCCTTCCTTCCTTTTTCCTTTTTTCTCTTTTTTTCACTTTTTTTGAGGTTTGAAAGTTCTTTTCATATTCTAGATGCCTGTCCTTTGTCAGATATGTGGTTTGCATTTTCTTCCAACCTGTGGTTTGTTACTTCATCCACTTGATAAGATTTAATAAGATCTGTCACAGAGAAAATGTTTTTGAATTTGGATGAACTTCAAATCTGTTAACTTTTCTTTATATTTGTTATACTTTAAGATCAACAACTCTCTAGCTCTAGATCCCAAATATTTTCTCTAATGTTTATTTCTACTAGTTTTATGTTTTTACATTTCACATTTAAATTTTTAGTCCATTTTAAATTAATTTCCATATAAAGGTGTAAAGTTTATGTTGAGCTTATTATTTTTTTTACTCATGGATATCCAATTACTTCACCACCATTTGTGAAAGCTTGAATTGAAGTGAATTGAATCATTATAACTGAATGGTTTTTACATCGTCAATAATCAGTTGAGATTATCTGTGTGGAGTCTAAATTCCAGGTTTTCTATTCAGTTCCATAAATCTATCCATTCTTCCTCTAATATCACACTATATTAACTACTATAGCGATATAGTAAAACTTAATATCAAATAGTCATTCTTTTCACTTTATGCTTCTTTGCCAAAATTATTTTAACTACTAAGGGCTTTGACTTTGCACATCATTTTTAGAATGAACTTTTCTATATAGCAAAAACTCTTGCTGTGACTTGGCAGGAATTGCATTAAACCCCTAGACTGATTCAGGAAGAATAATACTTTTGCTATGATAATTGTTTATATATGAACACAGTATATCTTTCAGTTAATTCAGATCATCTTTGATTTAATTTGTGCTTTAT
This sequence comes from Taxidea taxus jeffersonii, assembly GCA_003697995.1. NCBI lineage: Eukaryota > Metazoa > Chordata > Mammalia > Carnivora > Mustelidae > Taxidea > Taxidea taxus. Next base: position 70,650 of record ML093564.1, read on the forward strand.
AATTTTTAGCATATAGACACAGTATGTGTTTTGTTAAGTGTGTATCTGAGGATTTCCTTCTTGGGGAGTCATTTTTAAATTTAAAATATCAGTTTCTACATGCTCATTATTAGCACATAGAAATATAAAAGATTTTTGTGTTGATCTTATATTTATTTTTTAAAGATTTTATGTATTTATTTGACAGAGAGAGAGAGAACAAGTAGGCAGAGAGAGAGAGGGTGGTGGGGGAGCATGCTCTCCACGAGCAGAGAGCCCAATGCAGGGCTTGATCCCAGGACCCTGAGATCATGACCTGAGCTGAAATCAGAGGCTTAACCCACTGAGCCACCCGGGCACCTTTGATCTTATATCTTTCCTTATTGCAGGGGCAAAATTTACAGTACTATAGTTAAATAATAGTAGTCAAGGCAGATATCCTTGTCTTAAGATATCAGTCTTTCTTCATTGTGTAAAATGTTAGCTGTGGGTTTTTTAGTTGTTCTTCATCAAATTAAAATTTCCCTCTGCCGCTAACTTACAGAAAGGTTTTTTTGTTTTGTTTTGTTTTTGTTTGTTTTCCAACTATGTTTTGGGTGTTGCCAAATGCTTTTTCTGCATCATTTGAAATTATCATGTGATTTTGCCTTTTTAGTGAATATTATGGGTTTATTGATCAATTTTTTGAATGATGAATCAGATATGCTTACCTAGAAGAAAATATCCTTTGGCCATGGTGTCTAGTTCTTTTTTTTAAATTATTAGATTTGATTTGCTTTTATTTTCTAAGTTCATGAAAGATAATGGACTATAGTTTTCTTTTTTCTCAGTACTATATTTTCCCTATTTTGGTATTAGTATAATACTAATCTCATAAGGTTGAGATATGTTCTCTCTTCTATTTTCTGGAAAGGACTGCACAGACTTTTGTTAGTTTTTTGTTTTGTTTTGTTTTGTTTGATAGAGTTCTACAGTGAAACCATCAGAGCCCAGAGAAATTTTCTCTGGAGATTTTAATTATAAATTTAAATTATTTTTCTCTGGAGATTTTGATTATAAATTTAAATTCTTTAATGATTGTAACACTATTTATTGTCTATTTCATCTTCACTGATTTTCAGAAGATCTTGCTTTCTTGGTTTTTGAATAATTAGTCAATGTCAAGTGCATTGCCAAATTTATCAGTGTAAAATTGTTTACAGTATTCTCTTAATATCCTCTTAATGACTGTAAAATCTATAGTAGTATCCTATTTCATTCCCAATACTGCTGAGTTATTTTTTCTCTTTTTAAAATTTGCCAATTCTGCTGAATGTTTATTAGTTGTAGTGAGTGTTTTGAAGACCTAGATTTTTGTTTTATTGATTTTCTAGTTTTCTCCTATTTTAATTTCATTTATTTCTAATATCTTTTTTCTTTGTTCTGTTTGCTTTGGATTTATTTTTCTTATCTTTATAGTTTCCTGAGGTACAGACTTTTTTAAAAAAATATTTTATTCATTTATTTGACAGAGAGAGGGGGATCACAAGTAGGCAGAGAGGCAGGCAGAGAGAGAGGAGGAAGCAGGCTCCCCGCCAAGCAGAGAGCCTGATGCGGGGCTCGATCTCAGGACCCTGGAATCATGACCTGAGCCGAAGGCAGAGGCTTTAACACACTGAGCCACCCAGGCCCCCCCTCCTGAGGTACAGTTTATTTGAGATCTTACCTCATTGTGAATGTAATTTGAGGTTATAAATTTCCCTCTCATCACTATTTTGTTTTATTTTTATTTAAAATTTTATGAAATTTTTATTTTAAAATACTGTCTTCCGACTTTCCTTTGGACTCATGGATTATTTAGAGGTGTGTTATTGAAGCTTCATGTGTTTAGAGATTTCCCTGTTGTCTTTCTGTTATTGACCTCTAATGTGTCTCTGCTATCATCAGACATTGCACTCTCGTCTTTCTTGATGAATGTTCAATAAGAACTTGAATTTATATACATTTTGCTATTGTCAGGTCAGAATTATATCTGAATTAGTTCCTATTGATTAATTTTGTTGTTTGGATCTTTTATTGTTTTGCTGGTTCTCCACTGAGTAATTCTATCCTTTGTTGAGAACAGTGGTGGAAATTGCAACATTCATTGTGGATATTTTTTCTCCTTTCATTTTTACATTTTTTGTTTCATATATTTTATGGCTCTTTTCTATGAGGCCTACACATAAAAGATCATTTTGTTGGGACGCCTGGATGGCTCAGTCATTAAGCGTCTGCCTTTGGTTCTGGTCATGATCCCAGAGTTCTGGGATTGAGCCCCACATCAAGCTCCCCACTCAGTGAGGAGCCTGCTTCTCCCTCTCCTTTTGCCTGCTGCTCTGTCTACTTGTGCTTCCACTCTCTCTGTCAAATAAATGCATTGTTAAACTTAAAAAAAAAAAAAAGGATCATTGTGTCTTCCTGGTGGCTTCTTTTATTGTTTTCCACTTTTTTTGTGTATTTAGTAATTTCTTTTGTTCTGAAATCTAACATCAGATATTAATATACCTCTTCTGAATTTTTATACTAATACCTATGTCTTATTTTTTTATGCTTTTACTTTCAGACTACTTATCTCTGAATTTGAAGTGATTTTGTTCTAAGCAGCACATCGTTTAATAATTTTTTTTTTAAAGATTTTATTTATTTATTTGTTAGAGAGAGAGAGCACAGGCAGACAGAGAGGCAGGCAGAGGCAGAGGGAGAAGCAGGCTCCCCACCAAGCAAGGAGCCCGATGTGGGACTCGATGCCAGGACGCTGGGATCATGACCTGAGCCGAAGGCAGCTGCCCAACCAACTGAGCCACCCAGGCATCCCTCGTTTAATAATTTAAAAAAAATCCACAGCCAGTGTCTCACTGTGGATTGCTATTTTTGGACTACTTATACTTATGTTAATTATGGACACATTAGAACTTAAGTCTGCCATTTTACTACTATATTTTCTGTTTGTTTTTTCTGGTCCTCGTTATGTTGTTCATTTTTTCCTTTCTTTTGATAAACACTTGCACCTCTTTTTTTTTTGTAATTTTTTTTAAAGATTTTATTTATTTATTAGTTAGAGAGAGAGAGAGAGCGAGCACAGGCAGACAGAGGCAGGCAGAGGCAGAGGGAGAAGCAGGCTCCCCACAGAGCAAGGAGCCCGATGTAGGACTCGATCCCAGGACACTGGGATCATGACCTGAGCTGAAGGCAGCCGCTTAACCAACTGAGCCACCCAGGCGCCCCAAACACTTGCACCTCTTATAAGAATTCTGATTTATTAATAGTGCTGTTGAGCATATCTTTTTGTATAGTTTTTTATAGTTGTTGTCCTGAGTATTTTGGTATGCATAAATAGCTTATTGCCATCTACTGGTATCGGTATTTTACCATTTTGAGTGAAGTTTGGAAACTTTCTTCCATTTTGACCCTGTTCTTTATTTGACTTAAATATCAATGTATTATGTATCAGATAGCATTGTTTTGGTCTCAACCATCAGATATTTCTTATGAATCTCATGAGGATAGGAATCATCTATATTATGTTCCAATATATATATATATTTTTTTTCTATTGTTCTTTCTTCCTTCTGGGTACTCCAAGAATCTTTCTTTTTATAATTACCTTTCTGCCTGAAAAATTTCTTTTTTGACAAACTTTATAGATATGTCTGCTAGCAAAACATTCTTTTAGTTTTCCCTTATTTGAGAATGGCTTTATTTCCATTCATTCCTGAAGGATAATTTTAATGAAAATGGAATTGGCGATTCTTTCCCACCCCATCACCTGAATAATGTTATGTCACTTCCTCTGGCCTTTATGGTTTCAGATGAGAAATATAAATTAGTGTTTCTCTATGGGGACATTTTCTGATATTATTTCTTCTACAATTATTTCAGCTCTGCTTTCTTTTTCCTTCCCTGGAACTGACCTATGCATGTTGGATTTTTATTATTGTGCCGTAGTTCTCTGAGACTCTTAATTTATTTTTTTTATATTTTCTCTCTGTTGTTTATATTGGGTCAATACTATGTTCCATCCTTAATTTCACTGATTCTATCATCATCCGTCATCTCCACATTACAGTTGAGTCCATCCAGCAGATTTTAATTTATCATTGTATATTTTAATACTATAGTTTTCATTTGGCTTGTTTAAAATGTCTAATCCTTATTGGTTTTTTCTTTTTTCTTTTTCTTTTTTTAATAATTTTACTTATTTATTAGTCTGAGAGAGACAGAGAGAGAGAGAGAGAGAGAGAATATGCACAAGCAGGGTATGCCAAAGGCTCCCTGCTGAGAAAGGAGCCCAATGCAAGACTCAGTCTCAGGACTCTGGGATCATGACCTGAGCTGAAGCAAATGCTTACCAGACTGAGCCACCCAGGCATTCTATTTTTGTTTTTTTTCATGTTATTTCAAAGGAATTCATAATTGATGATTGAAACATACTAATGAAGGTTAATAGTCTTTTCTCATTCAAATTGTGATTTTCCTGATTCTTGATGCTCCAGGTGCTTTTTTTTGTTTTTTTTTTTTACTTTTTTTTTAAAATTGTATCAATATTTTTTCTACTATGTCAGGAGCCTCTGAATCCTAGTTAAATCTTTGACTTTAGTGGGCAGTCATCTTGTTTATGCTCAGCATATAGGCCCTAACTACATTTGTGGCTGTGTTTCTAAATGTAGCCTGTTTTCAGAACTTCCATGGGGTTATTTTGGTCAGCTTGGTTCATCTGGTCTTTGTGGGGTTCCATTAGTTCCAGCTATTGCTGCTTCCCACCTGGTCACTTCAACAAGTAGACTTTTTGCTTTTGTGGTAGGAGCTTTGTTTGGGGGCTTGGAGTTTACTGTGGCAGAATGGCTCCTTTCAATCCCTTTCACCACTTAGTAACACTGGTTGGAACACCTGGTTGGAGGCCCCAGAGGAGAACCTGATGGAGTTCTCAGGCCCACGGGGACAAAAAGACTTTCATGGTCATTCTACTTATTTATTAAAGTGTGGTTCCTTTTATAGTGCTAGTCCTTCCTGGTTACCCTGGTATCTCTCAGCTCAAGAGGGGACTTCAGGCCCTCAGAGGATGAAGGACGCTATTCCTGGCCACCTATTTTTAGAAGGATTTTTGTTAACATTTTCATAGTTCTAAGCTCATCTAAGGTTAATGGAAGGACTCCCATTCAATCCAGGAAGGAATGGGCCTACCTAGGCTTCCTTCTGTTGCTAGGTTTGGGTTTTAGAAACACTAGATTTGAATCACCTTCTTCTGTTGAAAAAGAGATGCAGGGCACTCTAATGTTATGGGGTTTTTTGTTTGTTTGTTTGTTTGTTTTTCTGTAGTCCTAGGGTTCTGAACCAATTTATCTTCTTCTGACCACATTTCAGAGACCTTCCTTGATTGCCTTTTGCATTACCTTTAAGGTTTCTAGTTGTATCTACCTGGGAGTGGCATAAGGAAATGAGTCTACATGATCATGTCTAGGTCCCATATTATTTTAATTCCAGTGAAATATCTGTACTTCACTGGAATTTAATATATGTCAATGGATCACAAGAAATTTATAGGAATTCAACACCTAAATACCAGTTTCTTATTTAGACTTAATAATGTACATGGCCTATATATATCAACATGAAAAAAGAAACACCAGTCCTAGGATTTTATTATTTTACAATCACCCCTATTAACATTACTAACTGGATCCAATAAACTGATGAGCAGAATACTGTGTCTGTGGATGTCTACATGGCATTTAGTTTTTAAGTTTAGGAAATCAAGAGAATGCACAATGGTAACAAAGAGTATTTGTAAGCAGGGAGATATAACAAGAGGAGGTATAATTATGAAGGCATAGATGAAAGAAATATATAAGATTGAATTAATGTTTTCAATGTCATGAATAGTAAAATGGCAATTTTGATTCAGTTTGTCCTTAAAAATTATATTGATTTGATTTTTTTAACTTCCTTGTGCATAATTAAGAAGACAAGTCCTTTAGTAATAATATAGGGAAAATTGAGGGTGTGATTAAGATTTGAAAAATTAGTGTTTTCCTGATAGTTGCTGATGTGGGGTGTATAATTCAGAAAATTAAGATGCTTTATAGCTAGGTACAACTTTAGAGAATTGAAATTGTCTATACAGATCACTGTCTACAGTATCATGGCTTTGCTATTACAATGTGTTATCAACATAATATTATTATCGTCCCAAGAAAGTAAAAGTTGTGAATAAAGTTATTGTACATTCCAGGCACTTCCTGAAACACCCATGTGCTCTTCACTAGAAAGCATCAAATTATAATTAGTACCTGAGGTCTCTGATATCCTTACCCCAAAATTCACATCTTCACTGTATCTATCAATCTTTACATTATTATGCCATGATTCTTTTTCAATCCTAACCAAGTCCTGTTTATTAAATGACCTCTCTTGAACTGCCCTTAAAAAATCTTAATATATATCCTAACTTTGTCCTTCTCTCTTTTGTTATTACTAAGAATCTATTGCCATGATGTTCTTCCTTCATGCAATAGACAATAAACCCAACTTTGACTTTTCGAAGTTGGTTGTTTTTGAGGGAGCAAGCATGTGACAATATCTAGGAATGGCTCTAAATAGCCATTCAAAAGATTTAGTAACCGTATTTCCCTTTTGAAAGTGCTTCGTGAGCATGAGCTATACTCTAGAACCTTCCTTGGATAATAGGAATAAAACTTTTTCAGTGCTGACTCTTGTACCAGTCATCATGTTAAATGCTTTATAGGCATTATTCATTGATCCAATGAGGTATGTACTATTATTACCATCCTCATTTTCCAAATGTGTGAAATGAAACTTAAAGGGACAAAACAAGAAGCTCACATTCATCAAAGGCAGGATTTGGTCTCAGGGCATAAGATCCAGAGCCCATGTTTCCAACTTCTTTCTCATAAACATTCCTCTAGGTTCTGTTATACTTTTAAATGCTGGATTTCATTGAATTTTCACCGCCATCTCCATTTTGCAGACAAGATTACTTAAGTCTAGGACTAAATTAGGTACCCAACATACAGTTTCAAAAAAGCAGGATTTAAAATTTAGAAAAATTCACTATTTTTCCAAGGTTACAGATAGCTAGGTCTTGAGGGTAGGAATTTGAATTCTGAAATGAGTAATCCTTCCACTAAATCCTGTTAAATGAATTTAGTTTATTAAATTCTGAAATACCCTCAATGGCTATCCTCAAGTGCCTACTTCAGTAGTCTGTGAATCTAACTAATTATTTTCTACTTAAAAATATCAAGGTGGTAATCTATACAGGCAAATACTCTTAAAACTATTATTACAAACACTTCTAGGTCTTCTTAGTTAATTCATCCTTGTTATAGCCTTGTGTTCACAAACAAAGGCATGTCAAACACTGCTCTACCATTTCCTGATTTCTTAAACTTAAGAATAGAATATTAAATGCTAGTCACTCACAGAAGCAATGCCCCATTCATCATCCTATTTATTAGGTGCAGCTAGTAATCTTAATGGGAGTAATTATAAAATAACAAAAGCCCAGAGCTGGTATTTCTTTCTTCACACAGGAAGGGCAAACTTAGTAATTACCCTGTATGCTTCATTTAGCAGACTGACCAGAGGACAGGAAAAGATTTGTTCAAGAGATTTCACATAGTAAGGGTGAGAGGTATCTAAACTAAGGACTTTATGCTTGATTTTTGTCTTTTATATAGTTCTACTTGTGTCATTCCAAATTATTTCAATAATTCACACATATTAAGTAAGTTCTTTCCTAGACTTTTTTTAGTAGCACAAATCCTGTGCTATCAAATTCCTCTGATATATTCTTTTCTTTGAATTGGTCATGAGTCCACATGTCATCTTTTTCTTCAATTTGCTGCACTTAGAAAAATGGTGAGAACTGCTCTACTCTGAATGGTGATCTTCCAAATTTAGGCATATTCTAAGGTGTCCCAGATAGATGACTTGTCTTTGTTCAGGCTGAAAGTAAATGTGCACAGGCTTCAACCAGTGTCTTTAGAAATTCTGAAGACGGGTGCTTATGCACTTAAGGTATAAAAGTTTCATAGTAAGAATGACTGCAAGAAATCATTATAATTCTTAATTTTGTTTGCTCTTATTTATCTTGTTTACAAGTGGGGATTACTCAATTCTGAAAGACGGTTTTGATTTTGACAAGGAAAAAATAAAGAGCCTAAACGTCTTCTCTCCTTATTAAAGTTGACTGCTACTTTTAAAATGTGACAAAGATTCTCTCCTTGATTAAAGTACTCAGGCTCCTCTGAACTCTGTTCTTAACTAGGCCCTGAATTTGAACTTCCTTGTTTGTCTCTACATTATTCAATTTTAACAAAATGCCTCTTACATGGGTTTAGCCAGAATTCCCCATCTTCAATATCCAGTCACCCTTGCTGTCTGATGGCCTTCCTCACCTGTACCATCCCCCAGGTGATACTCACCTTGGCCTGCCTACAGCAAGAATCCTGTTAGTTCCGTATAACCAGATTCCTTCCTTAGCCCTGATGTTTCCTTTTAGTAATTTTTCATCCACTGTCTCCCACCCTGCTCCTTCACTATAAATTCCTCTTTCCTTATTGTATTTAGAGTTGAGTGCAATCTCTATCTCTGACTTCAAAATCCCATTTCAGTTGTTCCTACACTTATAGCAATTTTCTGAAAAAAGTCTATATTACTGTTCTTTAACAAGTGTCACAAATAATATTTATGTAACAAATGAAGTCATAGATTCCTCAGTGGCATAGAAAAAAATATAATCCACTTTTCACTTTAAGCAAAAGACATAAATTTTACTAAAACAGGTATACAAAAAGTGTCCCACGGTTGAGTGAAAATGTGTGGCTCTTATGAGCCATGCGATAAGTCTTCTCAGGAACACTCAGAACTTTACTGCTTAACTCAGTAGAAATGCATGTGAAAGGCCTTTATTGGATGGATAATACTTAGATCATAGAAACAGGAAAAGAATGGAGGGAAAGAAAGGGCCAGTGAGGAAATAACGTTCCTAGTATGGAGCCCTAGAATGAAGCACAACATCATACACAACATAAATGATCAATATACATTTGTTAATTGAATGAGTGGTAGGACCACCTTATATTACTATTGCTACTACTATTGCTGTTGCAGCTAACAGTGTTCCTCACCTTACTGATTCTTCTATTATTATCACTACCAGGGCATTCCATTCAAATCTCAGGTATTTCATTTTTCTCTCTGTATTTCCTCCCCTCTCTTTTACTATTATTATTTTTTACTTGCAAGTAGAGAGTAATTTTTCCTCCTTAAGTCTATATCTTTGTGGAAGAAAATAACCAGTTTCAGGATGTACATAAATGTCATACTACAGTAATTCACCAGACATATCTGCTGAGCTATTTTTTTCCTCCCCAAAATGAGGTAGAATCAGGACTGAGGACAGCAGTGAGATGGTATAGCTTCAACTGGTCTCTAAGCACTGGAACTTAGCACTGTTCACAGAGTATTTAATGCTTGTTATACGTATCTAGGATAACTCAAATAGAAAAGGGGGCACATGGAGCAACCTCTTTCCCAATCAAGATAGAATGGAACCAAACTAATATGGATTAACCTCTCTCTGCCACAATTTATTTATCTATAAAACATAAGTAGTGACTTACAGAGTTATTGTAAGAATCAAATATGTCAGTACATCTGGAGATGTGTTAGGTAGTGTCCTCACACATTTCCTTATTTACTCTCAGAAGAACTCTATGAGGGTCTTATGTTGCCCATTGAGACATAAGGTTAAAAATGTGACTTAGTTAAGGTCATTTAGTTAACAAGCAAGAGGCAAGGACAGCTTTTGAAACTAGAGACATATTTAAAGAAGAAATACAGAAAATAATATAAACAAATGTTAGCTGTTGACATCTGGAAAGCTCACCAAAAACCCCACAAAACTGTTGATTAAACAAGACTAATTTTATTAGACTTGTTCAGCAGTGTAGAACTACACTGTGATGAGGTCTTAGTAGTATTTTAGGAGAAGATATTAAAAGGACTTTAGTGCCTAGGCTGGATGATTTTAAGGTCGATCTTGATAAATAGGTAACTTGTTAGTATTGGTTAGAAGACATAACCTAACATTTTTGGGTTGGTCATCATGGTGAGGGCATGTACTGAAACAAGTATTGATGAGCAAGCTGTTAGATAATGGAACTGTTGATTGGTTCATAGTCTTCTAGGAACGGTTTCTTGGAGCAAGCAGTTGGGATATTTTTATTTGTTCTCAGCATTCTTTAACAGAGACAGGAATTACTTGGTTTCAGCTCTGAAAAGGATAAAGCAAAATAACAAGAAGAGACTAGTTAAAAAAGTGTCACTAAAGGTCATCTGGAGAAATCAATCTTGATTTATAAATGTTCAGCAAGAAAATATACAAGTTTGGATGTAAGAATAAAATCTTGTAGCATAGTTTTTTTTTTGTAAGACTTTTGTAGAGGAATGGGATATAAAAATGATTTGAGTTCTGCTTTGACATGAGAATCCAACTCAAATTGGAATTTATAAAAATGAGTGACATAGAAACCTTCAATAGCACAATTTTGAAAGCCAATTTAATATTAACTTCTAAACTAGTAGTATATAAATTTCCCTTTTAAAACATATATTTCTTAATTTTAATCTTTTATTTCTCATTGTTACACTTCTTACCCTATTTCATATATAATTAACTTATCAGGAGTAATATTTTTGAAGTTTTTTAATTTTATATTAAAATGCTGATAAAATACCTATTATGATTGATACTTTTTTGGAAAACATAGACAAATGAACTTACTTGAGAAATGAATAAACAATGTTTACTAATCTCTCATGTCACTGAAGCACAATGACTTATCTTCATGAATGCTCAAATAGATTGAGCCTGAATTGTTATGGGCGATCGATAGGAGTGAAGGGTATGAGGTAAAAGAGGGAAGGCCACACACTTGATTCAACTGTGATATTAAAAATTCTCCAGAGGCACCTCCAGTGGGTTAAGCCTCTGCCTTCTGCTCAGGTCATGATCTCAGTGTCCTGGGATCAAGCCCCACATCTGACTCTCTGCTCAGCAGGGAGCCTGCTTCCCATTTCTCTCTGCCTGCTTCTCTGCCTACTTGTGATCTCTCTCTGTGTCAAATAAATAAACAAAAAATCTTTAAAATAAATAAAAATAAAAATTCTCCAGAGAAATTTAAAATTGATAAAAGAGACCTGATGTATTTAAAACAATCCAGTGGGGGCGCCTGGGTGGCTCAGTGGGTTAAAGCCTCTGCCTTCTGCTCAGGTCATGATCTCAGGGTCCTGGGATCGAGCCCCACATCAGGATCTCTGCCCAGCATGGAGCATGCTTCCCCCTCTCTCCCTGCCTGCCTCTCTGCCTACTTGTCATCTCTTTCTCTCTTTCAAATAATAAATAAAATCTTAAAAAAAATAAATAAAACAATCCAGTGGTTTCTTTTTTTATTTATATAAAAGTGACCTTACATATATTTGTGTGTGTATATGCATATGTGTGTATTTGTATATTATGTTCAAAATACTGTGTGTGAGGGGCGCCTGGGTGGCTCAGTGGGTTAAGGCCTCTGCCTTCGCCTCGGGTTATGATCTCAGGGTCCTGGGATCGAACCCCACATCGGGCTCTCTGCTGGGCGGGGAGCCTGCTTCCTCCTCTCTCTCTGCCTGCCTTTCTGCCTGCTTGTGATTTCTGTCAAATAAACAAATAAAATCTTAAAAAAAAAAATACTGTGTGTGAAATACAGTGCTGGGAGGTAAGCAGGAATGAAGCTCTCCAACAATGTTTGCTTTGTAGAAAGTTTTTTTTTCTAGTGAGATCCTTTAAGTATGTACACAAATAACATCTAGATAAGGAAGTGTATGAAAAGCCCTGAATGAATTGCTCACATAGAAAATTCATTAGAAGCCCAAAAACAGAGGACATCCTCCAAATACAGGTAATATTGGAAAGTTAGGAAATGTTGAGTAGGATTTCTGTAGGCAATCCTTTCTTGTGTTGTTCTGTAGCATTGAGCTGTTCATTCAGCAACCTATATATAGTAAATGTTATTAAATCTACTACTAAAAATCCTGGGAATGTAAGAGTGGAGTAATAAAGGAGAGTTCATGGACTTGATCATCTAATGAAAAAATGAGAAATTAATCAGAGAGCTATATTACATAAATATAAAATTTGCCACAGTGGACATTGTTATCCAGAAGAGATACACAGAGTGCTAGGAGGTATCAATCACTAACCTTATTTGAGAAATCAGGGAAGCACATTACAAAACAAGTGAAGATGAATCTAGAATTTGGGAGAAAAACAGAAATTAACATGGTATATATGGGAGAGGGTAGAAAAGGAAAGATGATTTAAAGAAGGGGAAGGGCAAGATTCATAGACATAGGAAGTCCAGTGAGGCCTAGTCACAGAGAGCAAGAAAGAAGATAGGACATGGTGAGACAGGAAATGGTTGAGAGTAGAATCGTTGGACTTAATTTCACCCAAAAAGAAAATATTTTAAGTGATGGATTATGTGATTAAATTTACATTTAATCACAAATTATGTGATTAAATTTATGATTATTCTGGTTATAGTTTGGATACTTGGCTGGTAAGTACCATGAATGTAAGGTACTCCATTAGAAAACTGTATCAGTCCAGACAACAGTAACTTGGGCTGCAGTACTGGCAGTGCAGATTAAAGTGGACTGCTTCACGACATATTCAGGCAGGGTGGTGAGGAATTTGGAGAATTTGGTGGTGAGGGCAACTGGAGAAAAAACATCTAGGATGACTCTTGAATTTATGGTTTGTCTAGCAAGGTGGTATGCTAACTTCACTTCAGTAGAGGACAAGGCTTCGAGTGAGATCACAAACTTAGTATGAAAATATTGATTTTCAGCTACAGTAGAGATATTGATTAGATATTTATTATAGGTACAACTTTGATTATCAAATTGGAAGAAGGCAAAGGGGCCTTAAAAGGGCTTAAAAGGGCTTGGAATAAAAACTTTTTTTAGGGGCGCCTGGGTGGCTCAGTGGTTTAAAGCCTCTGCCTTTGCTCAGGTCATGATCCCAGGGTGCTGGGATTGAGCCTTGCATGGGCTCTCTGCTCAGTGGGGAGCCTGCTTCCCCCATCCTCCCATGTCTCTCTGCCTCTTGTGATCTCTGTCTATCAAATAAGTAAATAAATCTTTTTAAAAATGTAAAAAAAAACCAAAAAACTTTAAAAAATGAGAATAAATTAGGGTATCAAATACAGTAAGGTTATTTTTAAATTATTATTATTTTTTTAAAGATTTTATTTATTTATTTGACAGAGAGAGATCACAAGGAGGCAGAGAGCAGGCAGAGAGAGAGGAGGAAGCAGGCTCCCTGCTGAGCAGAGAGCCCGATGCGGGGTTCAATCCCAGGACCCTGGAATCATGACCCCAGCCAAAGGCAGAGGTTTTAACCCACTGAGCCACCCAGGCGCCCCTAAAATTATTTTCTTATTTTGATTCCACTATAGTTAACATGTCATGTCATATTAGTTTCAGGTGTACAATATATGATTTGACAATTCTATTCATTACTCAGTTCTTATCAAGTAAGTTCTTAATCCTCTCCACTTATTTTCCTCCCAGCCTCCCCTCTGGTAACCATCAGCTTGTTCTCTATAGTTAAGAGTCCATTCTTTGGTTTGTCTCTTTTTAATTTTTTAAATTTTGTTTTATTTATTTATTTATTATTTACTTATTTATTTAATTTATTTTTTATTTTGTTTGTACTGTTTCTTAAATTCTATGTATGAGTAAAAACATATGTATTTGTCTTTCTTGGACTGACTTATTTTACTTAGCATTATACTCTATTGATCCACCCATGTTATTGTAAATGGCAAGATTTCATTTTTTATGGTTGAGTAATATTCCATTATATATTATATTATATTATATTATATTATATTATATTATATAATGGAATGTTACCCATGGAGATATCTCCATGGGGGAGATATATATATATATAGATATAGCTATATCTATATATATATATCTCTCCATGGGATATATATAATATATATAGATAGATATAGATAGATAGATATATCTATATATAGATATATCTATATATATATATCCATATATCTTTTTCCATTGTCTATCAAGGGTCATTTGGGTTGCTTCCATAACTTGGCTATTGTAAATGATACTGCAATCAAAATCGGAGTGTATATATCTTTTTGAATTACTGTTTTGGTATTCCTTGGATAAATACCCAATAGTGGAATTCCTGGACCAAGTGATAATTCTATTTTAAATTTTTTGAGGAGCCTCCAACTGTTTTCTACAGTGGCTGCACCAGTTTGCATTCCTACAAACAGGGCATAAGGGTTCTTTATTTCTCCACAGATTTGCCAGCATGTGTTGCTTATTGTGTTACTGATTTTAGCTTTTCTGAAAGGTGTGAGGTGATATCTCATTGTGGTTTTATTTGCATTTCACTGATGATGAATGATGTGGAGCATTTTTTGATGTGTTTTTTAGCCACTTATATATCTTCTTTGGAGAAATGTTTGTCTTGTGCACATTCTGTAGTTAGATAATTTGGTTTTTGGGTGTTGAGTTGTATAAGTTCTTTATATATTTTGCATGCTGACCCTTTATCAGATATGTCACTTCCAAACATCTGTTCTCATTCAGCAGGTTTGCTTTTAATTTTGTTTATTGTTTCCTTCACTTTGCAGAAGCTTTATTTATTTTTTAAAATATTTTATTTATTTATTTGACAGACAGAGATCACAAGTAGGCAGAGAGGCAGGCAGAGAGAGAGAGGAGGAAGCAGGCTCCCCGCTGAGCAGAGAGCCCGATGCGGGGCTTGATCCCAGAACCTTGGGATCATGACCTGAGCCGAAGGCAGAGGCTTTAACCCACTGAGCCACCCAGGCGCTCCCAGAAGCTTTATTTTGATGTAGTTCCTATAGTTTGTCTTTGCTTTGTTTCTCTCGCCTCAGTAGGTATATCTGGAAAAATGTTGCTATGACCTATGTCAAAGAAATTACCATTTGTGTTTTCTTCTAGAATTCTTATAGTTTCTGATCTCATATTTAGGTTATTCTTTTTTTAAGATTTTATTCATTTATTTGAGACAGAGAAAGAGAGTGAGAGTAAATAAGTGGGAAAAGAGGCAGAAGGAGAAGGAGAGAGAGAAGCAGACTCCCCACTGAGCAGGAAGCCCATGATCTCATGAAATGATTATACTTTTTTTTTTTTAAAGATTTTATTTATTTATTTGATAGACAGAGAGAATTCACAAGTAGGCAGAGAGGCAGGCAGAGAGAGAGGTGGAAGCAGGCTCCCTGCTGAGTAGAGAGCCTGATGCGGGGCTCGATCCCAGGACCCTGAGATCATGACCTGAGCCGAAGGCAGAGGCTTAACCCACTGAGCCACCCAGGCGCCCCATTATACTTTTTTTTTAATCCTTTCTCTTGTTGATGTGAAATATTATGTTGACTGATTTACAAACATTGAATACCTTTGCATCCCAGGAATAAATCCCACTGGATCATGGTAAATTATTTTCTTAACATATTGTTGGATGTGTTTTGCTAATATTTTGTTGATGATTTCTGCATCTATGTTCATCAGAAATATTGGCCTGTAGTTCTCTTTTTGTAGTGTTTTCCCCTGGTTTTCCTACCAGGGTAATCCTGTCCTCATATAATGAATTTGAAAGCTGTCCTTCCTCCTTAATTTTTTGAAATACTTCGAGAAGAGTAAATATCAACTTTAGGTGTTTGGTAGAATTTGTCTTTGACGCTACCTGATCCTGGGTTATTGTTGTTGGGAGGTTTTTTTTTTTATTAATTATTCAATTTCATAGCTGGAGATTGGTCTATTCATACTTCTGTTTCTTTCTCATTCAGTTTTGGGAGGTTATATGTTTCAAGGAATTTATCTATTTCTTCTAGGTTGTTTAATTTATTGGCATATAATTTTGTATAATATTCCCTTGTAATTGTTTGTATTTTTGTGGTGTTAGTTGTTATTTTTCCTTTTTTATTTCTGATTTTGTTTATTTGAGTCCTCTCTCTCTCTCTCTCTTTTGATGAGTCAGGCTAAAGGCTTATCAGTTTTGATGTTTTCACAGAACCAGCTCCTAGTTTTATTGACCTGTTCTATTATTCTTTTATTTGGTTTTTTGTTTCTTTGTTTGAGTTTCTCTTTCACTTATTTTTGCTGTAATCTTTATGGCTTCTTTCCATTTACTGGTTTTGGCTTCTGTTTGTTCTTCTATTTCCTTAGGTGTAAGTTTAGGTTGTTTGAGATTTTTCAGGCTTCTTGGGGATGGCTTCTCTTGTTATAAATTTCCCATATAGAATAGCTTTTCCTACATCCCAAACATTTTGGACCACTGTGTTTTCATTTTCATTCCTCTCCATGTATTTCTTATTTCTTATTTGATTTCTTAGTTGTCCCATTAATTGTTTACTAGTATGTTATTTAACCTCTATGTATTTGTGCTCATTCTATATATTTTTTTCCCTGTGGTTAACTTTTATTTTTGTAGTGTTGTGGTGAGATAAGATGCATATATGACTTCACTCTTTTTTTAATTTGTTGAGACTTGTTTTGTAGCCTAACATGTTATCTTTTCTGGAGACTGCCCCATGTGCACTTGAGAAGAACATGTATCCTGATGTTTTAAGATGGAATGTTCTGAATACATCTGTTGGATTCATGGTCCAATGTGTTACTCAAAGGCACTTTTTCTTTGTTGATTTTCTGTTTTAATGATCTACCCATTGATGTAAGTGGTGTGTTAAAGTTCTCTGCTATTATTGTATTACTCTCAAGGACTTCTTTTATGTATTTTGTTAGTCTCTTTATGTATTTGAGTGCTCCCAATTTGGGTGCATAAGTATTTACAATAATTATTTCTTCTTTTTGGATTTTTCCTTTTGCAAATTTATAATGGTCTTATTTGTCTCTTGTTATAGTCTTTGTTTTAAAGTCCATTTAATTCCATGGAACAAAATAAACTTTATCTTAAGGTCTGTTTTGGGGTGCCTGGGTGGCTCAGTAGTTTAAGCCTCTGCCTTCTGCTCAGGTCGTGGTCTCAGGGTCCTGGGATTGCCCCGCATCAGGCTCCCTGATCAGCAGGGAGCCTGCTTCTCCCTCTCCCTCTGCCTGTCTCTCTGTCTACTTGTGATCTCTCTCTCTGTCAAATAAATAAATAAAATATTTTTTAAAAGAGTCTATTTTGTTCCATTGAACAGGATAGATTTTGCTTTAAAGTCTAGTTTGTTCCTGGCTTTCTTTTCACTTTCACATGCATGATAAATGCTTCTTCATCCCTTCACTCTCAATCTTCATGTGTCTTTAGGTCTTAAATGAGTCTCTTGTAGACAGTGTATAGATGGATCTTGCTTTTTGGTTTTTTGCTGTTGTTGTTATTATTGTTTTATTTAATCCATTCTGTCTCCCTGTGGTTTTTGTTTGTTTGTTTTTTCAAAGATTTTACTTATTTATTTATTTTAGAAAAAGAAAGAGAGAACATGTGCCTGAATGGGGGGAAGGCAGAGGGAAAGAGTGAGGGAGAGGGAGAGAATCTCATGCAGACTCCAGTTGAGTTCCAAGCCTGCTGTGCGGCTCAGCCTCACCACCTTCATATCATGACTTGAGCTGAAACCAGGAGTCAGAGGCTTAACCAACTGAGTCACCCAAGAACTCTTTTGATTAGAGTATTTATTCTACTTACATTTGAAGTGATTTTTGATAGGTATGAACTTATCTTCATTTTGTTACTTGTTTTATGATTGCTTTTGTAGTTCTCTCTTCTTTTATTCTCTTGCTTTCTTCTCTCACAGTTTGCTGACTTTCTTTAGTGATGTACTTGAATTCCTTTCTCTTTCTTATTTGCATATCTATTTTTGATTTTTGATTTTTGATTAATGGTTACCATTAGGTTAAATATAGTATCTTATACATATAGCAGTCTATATTAAGTTGATGGCTGGTTAAGTTTTAACCCAGTCTAAAAGCACCTAATTTTTACTCCTCTCCCCCTCTATATATGTTTAGGTGTCATATTTTACACCATTTTATTTTGTGAATCATTTTACTGATTTTTATAGATATATTTAACTTTACTGCCTTTGTTCTCCCTGCTTTTCTTAGTCCTGCTTATGGCCTACATTTCTACTAAAAAAATCCCCCTTTACATTTCTTATAAGGTTGGTTTACTGGCGATGAATTTCTTTAACTTTACCTGTCTGCTCCTTTGCTCTTGCAGAAGTCTGTCCAAGATTCCTTTCCCACCAGCACTTTCTCTGAGATCAGTAAATAAGTCTCCTTCTCTTATACTTCAGGTATTTTTCAATCTGCTTCTTCTATGTTGTATTTCAATGGCACTATTTGTTGTGCTGTCTCTTTAAGAGCAGGGACTCAGTCTCCTGTAGCCCTCTGACTCTCTTAGACCTAAGCCCATCAACTTTTAAAGTTCTAGGTGTTAAACCCCACTGATTATAAGAACTTGCCACATTAGCTCTCTTTGGATTTCAAAGATAAATGTTATGGGATTCATCAGTACAGGTCTCCTGTTCCTGGGGTGCCTAATTTTGGATCTGTTCATTTCCCTTCTCTGCATCCACTTTCCATCTTCTCCTCATTGTCCCTTGGGTTTGTTGGCTCTGGACAACTTTTCTGCCCTTCCTACCTTCTTCAGTGTGCCCTTCCTACCTTCTTCTCTATGTTTCATTGTGGTGAATCTGTTCTGCCAGTTTAGGTCATTTTCTGGGTTATTTACACTGATGTAGTTGTTATCTAGGTGTATCCATGGGACAAGGTGAGCCTAGAATCCTCTTACCTTGCCATCTTCCCCACAGGACCAACCTACTTCTTGAGTCCAGAAGCCAAAGTTCAGATGTTATTGCTGGTTGTAGATCACCAGGACAGCTACTACTATGTCTGTGTTGTGATCATTAATTTAGTTTCAGCAAAGTGATACCATTTGCAACATTAACTTAACATTGTTAGTAGGAAAGTAGTTGGTTTAATAATTTTGTTAATATTCACAAATATTACTATTAAAGTTCTTAGAATAGGGACTGATTTATATAGTGACTAGAGAAATGTCTGTTAAGTAAATATAAAATTCTATTTATAAATTGAGTTTAGTCTCTGAGGCAGACAGAAAATATACACAAAGAGCTTAAACTTAGTTTCTGTATTTACACAGCTTAAAAAAAATAAGAAAAGTGTTTCTTATTTGAGAATCTGTCAGAATTTTTCCCATTTAAAACAATCTGCACAACAGGAAATTTTAAAGAGATGCTCCACACAAGTTATTTGGAATTTAATTTAAAAATGGAAGCAATGGACTCAGAAGCAGGATATGTTATTTCAAAGCCCAGATGAACAAGTAATTAACTATGTGACTTACATCAAATTCATTTAAGCACTGTATTCCACCTCCTCATTTGCAAATTGAGATTTGAACTAAATAATCTTTGAGGGAGGAGATCTCAAGATGTGGTCTATTAACCATCTGAATCAGCATAATCTGAGTTACTTAGTAAAAAAAAAAAAAATCAAGTTCCTTTGCAAACATTCTGAATTAAAATTAAGGGAGGCAACTAATTCAATCTTATCCTGACCAATTTTTAAGAATCACTTCTCTGAAAGCTATTGAAGATCCAAATTTATGTTTCTCATTTAATGATTTGCTATCCAGACTCCAAATCAAAGCTTTTAAGGAAGAGATATTCCCTACATCATGAGACAACCAATGAAATTTGGAGACATTTCTAATTGTTTCATTTATTGAGCCAAACAATTGTGTTTCTATAACTAATACCCTCTCAAAGCAGTTGAGAGTGGAAATTACAGTAATTTTGGCAAATATAATATTAACATAAGGATAGTGTGGCCTTTTGAGTTCAGAGTGTTTATTGAATACATTAATGCTTATTATCATTTTGAAATATATATGTATATATATAGATAAATATACAGTATAGAGGAACTGAAAGTCATTGGAGTATAAGAAAAAAATCATGAATCCTTTCTAAAAGGTGAGCAGAATTTAGTCATCCATATAGTGTGAGAGGAAAGGAACTTGACTACTAATGAAATGAGAGGAGCTAACATTTAGTGAATGCTTTTTGTTAGAATTCAGTTTTGTGATCTACATCTTAAGATATTTATTCAAAATAATCAAATGTGATGTTTACCACTTGATGTCATCAAGAAATCTCCTGTATTTTAGATGAATTATGAATTATTCTTGAGACATATTGTATCTCATGGAATTTGAAACTAGGAAGGAACATGGAGAAGATTATTAATGTGTTATCAGTACACATGTTTTGAGTATCTTAGAAGGGTTTTATTTGTAAGTAACGGTATGTGCCATTACTATCGCTATTGTTATTTTATTTTCATAATATTTTAGTTCTTTTTTATACTCAAAATATAAAACTTGATGAATTTAAATCATACTATATATATTGTTTCAGAAAAAAGAATTTTCAAGATCATAATGTTATATTTCTACATATAGTTTGCTTATTTATTTTTTCTATTGGTTCAACTTCATTTCAGCAAGTATCATCTATGTCTCCAACACGTTACTAATAACTGATCCATTGTTGACCTTACAAAATCCAATATTGTCCCTGATACATAAACTTATATTAGTCAATGTAAGTATTTGCAAAATTGAATATTAATCAAGTTGGAAAAACATCCTTATCAGTAGTAATCAATTTAATAGGCTATCTATCCCTGCACAATTCAGGATTATGTGCACTACATGTAAACACAACTTTAAATTGTGTGTCCTTTCAGCAGAGAAATTTTCTCTAAAATTTCTCTCCTCTATCCTCCTGTGTAATTTCTCTTATCCCAAGGGAGAATAATTTGAAGGAATGACCTCCATTATCTGAAATGTCAACTACTCTGAAAGTTGTGTCCTTCCCACCTATTATTGCTAGGACTCCTGACCCATTGCAGCTGTTAGAGGTCTTTAGACTATTTTTGTAAACTCAGATTTGAATGTTTATAAATGAAGTGGGAAATATAAATATTCTATGGCAGCATAACCAGTTTATGGGGAAATAATAGGATGGATTACCAATCCTAAGAGAGGGCTTTTTTCCCTTCCATTTGTTTCTTTCCTAAAAACATTATCTGAGCTATGCCATTGCATACTGTGTTAGCTAATAAGATTTATTTCTTACTATTGAAAATAGAACCCCTAAAGGCATTATCTAAGCCAAATCCAAGGCTTTATTTATTCCTCTAAATTTAAAAAAAAAAATGTAATTTGGGTCACATTTCAAGTAATGCTGTGATAACAGATTTTGCCTTTCATTTTAACCAAATGTGTATGACTTGGTGATGTGATCATTGAAGGAGATGATTGCAAATACTAACCAAAATTATAAAACTAATCAAATTTCTAAGGAATGTAAGCTTTCATGATTTTGTTATGGTCATTAAACTGGAAAGTACTGGGTTTTTGAACCTCTTACATAGCCCCTTCTCAAATATATCAAATCTAATGCTTTTTGATATTCTCAACCACAATATAGTAAACTTTATGGATTATATATATACTACTATCTCTGCCTTTTAAAATTATATTGTTATTTGAGACCCAAATAAAGCAATATTTCACTGAAAAATTTGACACATAAATACTCTCAGCAGGGTCTGAAGGAACACCTCATAACCAAACATAATAGCATTTCTTCAGCAAATTGCATGAATAGTGATATTGTACAGGATTATTAAAGGCTAAACATAACACCTCTTCCCATAAGCTCAGTTTATGTTTTTCCACCAACTGTGTTTGCCACAGTTCTACCAAAGTACTTTGGATTTTTAGGAATTTTTGTATTCTAATTCTATGAATAATGGATTGTTGTGGTATTCCAATTTTCTATAAATCTTGGTCATCTATGAATAATGAATATGCCTCCAGGGAAGAACTTTGGCACTGGGGAGTTTCGATGCTTCTTGAATTCTATAAATAGTTGCACTTATTGGAGTGCATCTAAACACAAGGGAATTAATTCTCTTTATACAATGTCCTCTGTATAATTTTATAAGCAATTTATCTTTGTCCTCGGATTCTCGTTCTTTTTGTCAAAGTGAAAGTTATTTTTAACATAAGAAACATTTGACTTGCCTTTGCATCTGTAGTGACTCTAGCACAGAGAAGCAAAGTTCATTATTACAGTACAGAGTGAAAAGAAGCCTGGAAAGTTCAAATAGGTTAGACATGTTTCTATTGATTATAACACTACTGAGAGTAGAAAGGGAGGGATAAAAGCTAGAAAGTTGGAATTAGTTAGAAATTATCTCTCTAAGGACTGAGCCCTTTGGACAAAGCAGTGGATAAATTACAAGTTGTATTTTAATAACCTTCAAGAACAAAACTATGGATGTGATATGTATTTGTATGTGTTCTAAAAGAAAACACAATTGTAGTTTTATTTATGCCTTTAGAAATATTTAGTAGATAGTCTAAGGGAAATTGCAAGAAATGTCTCACAGTTGCCATAGTGGTATAGTCAATATGTTTTGAATACAGTGAACTAAACCTTGTTTTGAAAAAGAAAGAAACATGTAGCCTTGGTATTTCTATGAAACAGCACTGTCCAGTAGAACTTTTTGTGATGATAAAAATATGGTAACCTATCACTACACGTTGGTATTGAGGATTTGAAATGTGACCCCTATGTCTGAAAAACTGAGTTGTTAATTTAATTTTATTTCACTTAATTTAAGTTTACATGTAAATAAACATATGTAGCTAGTGGCTATCCTATTTGACAGTGTAAATATGGAATTTAAAAGACATTAAACAGGTGAGCGTTTTCCTACAGTGTTGGTATTATGACCTGTTTAGATAGACTATTTTTTTAAAGATTTATTCATTTTTTTAGAGAGATAAAGAGTGTGTGAGCAAGAGCAAGCACAAATGGTGGGAGTGGTAGAGGGATAAGAGAGAGAACATCTCAAGCAGTCTTCCTACTGAGCATGGACTGTGACCTGGGGCTTGATCCCAGGACCATGAGATCATGACCTGAGCTGAAATCATGGGTCTTGGATACTTAACTCCTGAGCCACCCAGAAACCCCTCCTTTTTAAGATTTATTTATTAAGATAAACTTATTTTTAAAATAACAACAATTTGAATTAGTTGGCTGATATATGTTAGAATAGGTTAGATTGTGATTCTGGTGTCCAATCACAGTATTTAATTCATGTCATATTAAAAAACAGGGTTGGGGGGTATGTTGTGCTCCAGTGTAGACATAAATCTTAGTTACATAAGTCTAAACCACATCAGTGTTCCTCAAACTTGACAGTACATAAGAATGAGAGAGAGAACTTACTAAAGCACAGAGATACTTATTTGATGAGACTAGGGTGAGACCCAAACATGTGCATTTCTTCCAGCTCCAGGTGATGCTGCTAGTGATTCATGGGCCACAGTTTGATTAACACTCTGTAGTTACTTAGTGCAGCACTCTGCAGAATGCAGAATGTAGACCAGTGCCTTTAGCATCAGAACTTGTCAGAAACACAAATTCTTGGGATCTACCAGAGACATATTAAATAAAAAATTCTAGGGATGGGCCTAAGAAGCTGAAAGGCATGTGACTGATTATATATTACTAATATAGTCAGGCAGATGAAGTTATATTTTTTACTTTATTCTATAGGAAGTCAATCCATTACCTTACATGTATTTAATGAACTATGATTTAATTGTCCAAATTCAGAAATAGCCAATATTTATAGAAAAAAATCATGTTGTCATGATAAGATTTTGAGTTTTTAATCTAATTTTTTCAACTTCATAAAATTCTTTTAAACAAATATTTATTTATTTTAAAAAGAGAAAGAGAGCAGGGGAGGGAGAAGGAGAGGAAAGGGGGAGAGTCTTAGGCAGACTCCATGCTGAGGGTGATGCCAGATGTGAGGCTCCATCTCATAACCTAAGATCATGATCTGAGCCAAAATGAAGATTCAGTCACTTAATTATCTACAGCACCCAGATGCCTCTCATTAAATGCTTTCAATATGAAATAGGTACTATAAACTATTGACTACTGAATTTTAATATGCACTACTTTAAGATGTGTTTACATAAAGATGGTAATCTTTCAGGTGTTTTCCAGAAGACTTCAAAAGGATCTACTTAATTCTCTCTTCCTTATGCATTGTAGAAATTAGAGCACTTGCATCTGGAGAATGCATTAATCTCAAAGATTTACTTAAGAGTGGTGACTGGATAATTCTCCTACCCAATATCTTGCTTTGGCAAAAATGTGAGGAATCTTGTACTCTCAGACAACACTTACAAATGTAAGTCAACATGGACAATTTCAGGGTCAATTTGGCAAAATCTATTAAACTGAAAATGTTCTAGAAAATCACTTACATATATGCATGAGGAAGAATATATTGTATGTAATGGCAAAAAGTTGCAAGCAACCAAAATTTTTATCTTGAAGAAACTACCCAGGGGCACCTGAGTGGCTCAGTCGGTTAAACGTCTGCCTTCTGCAAAAGTCATGATCCCAGAGTCCTGTGATCAAGCCCCGCATTGGGCTCCCTGCTCAGTGAGGAGCCTGTTTCTCCCTCTCCCTCTGCTGCTCCCCTGGCTTGTGCTCTCTTTCTCTCTCTGACAAACAGATAAATAAAATCTAAAAAAAAAAAAGGAAACTACCCAAATAAAATATGGCTGAGTCTGCTTATAGAAAACTATACAGTAGTTAGCAAAAATAAGTGAGACATATATTAACTGTCATGGAAAAACATCTAAGATCTATAATGTGCTGGATGGTAATTTCAGATATAGCATACCACAATTCATGCAAAAAATAATTACAAAAGTAATGGATTTGTCTCTTGTGTGTATATTTGTTGCATGTGGAATAATTCCTGAAACCAACTGATAAGTACTTTTTTGGATTTTAATATATAAATAATATTTACATGAACAAAGTTTAAAAGTAGGAGTCAATATAAAATTTGTTTCTTGCTCACCTCCAGTATAAACAAAGTTCCTTGTAATGTAATATCCTTGAAGTGTTAGTAACATGTAGACATACAGAATTGTTGTAATCCCAGAAGCACTTACATATCTGCAGCCTTTAGACAAGCTTGTTTTGAAAAGTCAGACTACAACATCAGGTCATAATCAAGATCTAGATAAATACTATAGGATAAAAATTATTTTTGTATTTCATTACATGTCGTAGAATCATCCTTTTACTTTTTTTGTTTTGACAATTTGCTCTACTATCTCTTATATGATAAAACTTTCTCCAAATTCATTTTCCAGTATCAGGTTCTTTAAATTTTATTTTAGTCTTTGTATAATTTCAACAAATTCCTTTCTAAGACTTTCACATTCAAAGGCAAATGCAATTATCTATTTAAAAATATATTTATTATAAGAAAAACTATCTGAGTAAGACAAGGGTACTCCTGACATACTTCATCTGGCATGTTATTGTTCACTTTACCTTTCTACTACACCTAAGCTGAATTATTCAGTATTCTACTATTTAGATGCTCAGAGTCATCAAGTGCATTTATCTTAGTGAAATATACACTGAACTTACACACAGAGATTTGTGTAGCATAGAAATAGGCAAATGTAGAAGATATTCTTTGTTTTTTAAAACATTCTTCTTATCATTTTAGACATAACGAAAAAATGTACTATATCTGGGTTACTAGTGTTATTTTAATATTGAAATTAATTCTAATGCTGCTTAACTGTGATGGTCAGTTTTATGTTTCAGTTTAGCTAGGCTATAGGGCCCCATTATTCAGAGAAACACTAATCTCAGTGTTGCTCTGAAGCTATTTTGTAGATGTGTTTGACATCTATAATCAGTTAACTTCATGTAAAGGAGATGATCCTTGATACTCTTCATGTGGCTGATCTAATCTGTAGAAGGGCCTTATGAGCAGTTCTGAGGTTTTTTTGGGAAGAAGTCCCTCTTGCAGACTTCAGCATTAGCTCCTGCCTGAAAGTTTCCAGCTTACCCTTATAAATTTGTGGAAGTGTGTTTGGAATTGAAGAATGATAGGGAATGGAAGAAATTTGAGGCACAGGATAGAAAAAACCTAGATGTCCTTGAACAGAATGTTAGCAGCAATATGAACATTGAAACTGCTTCTGGTGACCTCTCAGCAATGAGGAACATAGTAGAGAAAGTTTTTGTTGTTTTAAAGAATACCTATGTTGTTATGAACAGAATATTGGGAGAAATGTGGACATTAAAGGGCTCAGAAAGTAATGAGTAACATGTTATTGAAGCTGTAGAAAAGATGATTGTTGTTATAAAGTGCCAGAAAACTTGTGTTCTAGAGTTGTGTAGAAAGTTCTAGAAAAATTGTGTTCTAGAGTTGTGTAGAAATCAGAACTTAGGGGCACCTGGGTGGCTCAGTGGGTTAAAGCCTCTGCCTTCAGCTCAGGTCATGATCTCAGGGTCCTGGGATCGAGCCCCTCCTCGGGCTCTCTGCTGGGCCCGGAGCCTGCTTCCCTTCCTCTCTCTCTGCCTGCCTCTCTGTCTACTTGTGATCTCTGGCTGTCAAATAAATAAATACATAAATAATCTTAAAAAAAAAAAAGAAATGGTTTAAAAAAAAAAAGAAAGCAGAACTTATCTAAAATGAATTGGGATAATTAGCTGAGGAAATTGCCAAGGAAAGGGTTTTATGTGATCTAGTTCCTTATTGCTGCTTATAAGAACATGCAAAAAGAAAGGGGGAGGGGGATAAATTGAGGAAAGAATTTGTGAGTATAATAAGAAAGACATTTGGTTTCTGTTCCAATTCCTGGCACAGAGCTCCTAAAGCCCTTGGAATTTCCTAAGTGATAAGGATGATAGCAGTGTTTCTTGTGCTAATAGGGTGACTCCTGGCTGGTTAGCTAGCTTCAGGATGGATGTGGGTTGTTTGCCAGAAAAACCAAGACTTGATTAGAAGAAGTTTGGAAATTTCAGCCTCATGCCTAACCTCTAAAGAAGGTGTAGAGTCTGGCTAATGACTGAATTAGCAATAGCACAATCATGCTTATGGAAAGAAAGTTCAAATAAAAACCTTAAACAATGGGGTTCAAGGAACTTCTGGGTTGGCAGACACACTTATGTGGTGGCAGGGTGGTATACCCCAACATCACGGGGATAGAGACTCCTGCACTTGGAGCCCTTCTGGAACATGTCCTATGTATCTCTTCATCTGGCTATGCATTTGTATTCTTTTTAATAAACTTTAATATTAAGAATAACATTTTCTTGGGGTGTCTGGGTGGTTCAGTGGGCTAAGCGTCTGCCTTTGGCTCAGGTCATGATCTCAGGGTCCTGGGATCGAGCCCTGCATTGGGCTCTCTGCTCAGCAGGGACCCTGCTTCCCCCTCTTTCTCTCTGCCTGCCTCTCTGCCTACTTGTGATCTGTCTCTCACTGTGTGTCAAATAAATTAAAAAATCTTAAAAAAAAGAATAACATTTTCTTGAGTCCCAAGACTCATTCTAGCAGATTATCAAACATGGGTGGTAGATTCCAAACTGGTAGTGAAGTTGGGCAGAAGTATGGGTGACCTGAGGGTGTGATACTTGCCAATGGCATCTAAAGTGAAGGCATTCTTATGGAGCTGAGCCATTAAATCTTACTAACTCCTAACTCCTAACTCCAGATAGAAGTGAATAGAACTGAATTGAGTAGTAGGATATGCACTAGGTGTGGGAGACTCAGAGAACTGATGGGCGTGAGGTGGAAAAAAACAAAAAGCAATAACCAACCAAAAAACCCCAAACCTCTCAGAGCTGTTAAGCTAAAAGGAACTAGAACTTGTTGATTTGGTAAAATTTCAGCCTATCAGAATTGAAAGAAAAAAGAGGATAAAAATAAAATAAATTACAAATAATTGAGTATTTGGGGAAGCTGGGCCAATGTGAATATTTTTGACATGTGCAAGAAACATGAATTTTGGGTAATAAGGCAGATTGTAGGGGTCAGATGGTGGCTCCCCAAAAGATATGTTTGCATCCTAATCTCTGAAACCTATGATCACTATCTTATTGGGAAAAGGGTATTTGGTTGTGTGATTAAGTTAAGGATCTTTTTTTTTTTTTTTAGATTTTTATTTATTTATTTGACAGACAGAGATCACAAGTAGGCAGAGAGGCAGGTAGAGAGAGAGAGAGTGAGGAAGCAGGCTCCCCGCTGAGCAGAGAGCCCAATGCGGGGCTCGATCCCAGGACCCTGAGACCATGACCCGAGCGGAAGGCAGAGGCCTAACCCACTGAGCCACCCAGGCGCCCCTAAGTTAAGGATCTTGAAAGGAAAAGCATTACATTGTACAGTTGGGCCATAGATGAGATCACATGTGTCCTTACAGTATAGAGGGGATTAGACTAAGAAACACAAAGGAAGAGATACATAGAGAAGAGGAGGAGACAATATGTCCATGGCCACTCTGGAGATTCCCAAAAGCCAAGGGAAACCTGGAGACACCAGAAGCTAGAAAGGACAAGGAATGGATTTTTCCCCAGGGCATTCAAGGGTGCACATCCCTACCCATACTTTGATTTTAGACTTCTCACCTCCAGAAGTGTAGCAGAATACATTTCTGTTGTTTTTAGCTACCCAATTTTTGGTGATTTGTTATAATAGCCAGAGGAAGCTAAATCTAATTTCATTTTCTAAGTTGCTATTTTTACATACAGAAAACTAAGTGAAAAAAGGCAAATAAATACCTTTTCCTCTGTCTTTATTAGTGCTGTTTATACTTTATCTGCCTCTTATCAAGTGGTGCCAGAGGTAAAAAAAAAAAAAATGCAATGGAAGTGTAGAGGATATTGTGTACCTGCCTAATATTGCCTGTGAAGTAGAGAACAACAATAGAAAGAATGACAGTATAACAGGATTTGACTGGTACAGTCATGACTCTGAAAATTGGACCTCTTATAACAGGAGCAAAAATAACTGCTATGATCCTAAAAGGGTGAAAAGTGCAGTCCTTTCTATTAAGCTCACAATTTTTCAAGTTGTATGTTTTCACCACTTTTGGAAAGCCAATTTTAATATTATAAGTATGATCACCTACAAGGAGACTCTAGCATTGAATCTGTTGGCTGATACTGAGATGACGTAGCACATACAATTGTGCATATTTTCTAAGTCAAGCATGTAAAAAGGATGAAATCTGGAGACTCAAGACTGATTCTCAGCTTGGTATAAAGTAGTAGAGAGAATGACAGATTTACTTGGAGGTTTTTGTTGTTGCTGTTTTGTTTTTCAGATTGCTCATGCACTTTAGGGATCTCATAGGTGCCCCTTAGAGGAACATCCTTCACTGTACCCAAGAAAATTACTGCCACTGTGAGCTTTTTATTAAACATAATATATATTTTTCTTCATGTACATTGCAATAAAAACAAGTATTAGCTAGGGTTTAGTGTTCTGTTTATAAGGCATCATTGTGGATATGAAAATATTTGCTAAAATTATTCATCTTTATCCCTAATACATTTACCACTTTTTTTTTATATATATAGAGAAGATTTGTATAATATTTGCCACTCCCAGATTTTGCAAGCCCAGTACTCAAAAGAATGACTCTTTCCTCCTGGTCCATTTGTTTGCATTTCAGAAGACAATTACATCAGTATACAAGGCTATGGGTTCCTAGTTTTAACAGTTAAGATTGCTGTGGTTGAAATACAGGATTCAATGTCTTTCAAACACCACTTCACTGAATCCTAGGAATTTTCTCTTTCTTCATGGCTGAAAAAATAATTCATTCTGAGCTTTGTGTGGTAGACAGTACCTTTATCAATTCCATTAGCAGCTTTTAAGCCCTATATGCATGCACAGTAGGACACCCTATTCATTTGGTTGGGTGTTTTAAGTATGTTTTCGGTTTTGTCACCAGATTGGGAGCAAAAATGGGATTTGGGGAGCACTGGAAATTAGTGAGTGATGAACTGAGAAAAAGGAGGTCAGTAAACTGATGATGGCAGCTGCTCAGTACTGAATTGTATCCTCCCAACCTTCTTTTAAGCACCATCTATTAAATTACAGGAGTAAATAACTTCTGATACAATAGAAAAATCAGGAAAAAATGCTCCTATCCTAAAGACAAAATTTTTATACACCACAAATCAGGAGTCCTGCTACTTGAGTGTTGATGTAAATGTTGCAAAATGTGGGTGGTGTAGGTTGAAAGTGTTGTAAAGTTTTCATACTTTTTGGTGACCTCAAATATTTTATTAATGTTTCTGTTTACAAACATGTTTGAGGGTCAAATATGGTATTTTCTGAACATGACTAACTAATGTTATTCCATTAGTGGTTGGTGCCATGATAGGTTTTGCCTCTTGTTATAAAATAAAATTTTGACAGTGTTATAATACACTGCTTTGTTTCCAGATAAATGTTGGTGCCAAATATATTTGGGGAGGAAAGGAAAACCACACTGTTTGGATGATGCTACAAAATGATTGACTTTATTAAAGGATGATCAGTTCCTTAAGTATGTTAAAAAATATGAAGAAATAAGACAAAGAGCACATTAATTTTTTAATACAGATAGACATCTGGATTCATTGTAGAGAGAGTTCTCAGCAAAATGTTTAACCTGCAAGGTGAATTTCAGTAGCATATTTAAGGAAACATTAATCCAACACTAAAAAAAAGAGAAAACAAGAAAAAGAAAGAAACATTAATCCAAATTTGGTTGAATGTTTTGAAAGTAACAAATGGCTGCCCAAAGTAACCTAATTAGCACTCATTGTTTCTTCACTTGAGCTAGTTGAAAAAGCCTCTGTCGGGCTCTGGACAGACAAGATTCTTATAACTGAATCTTTGAAAAATGTTGGAAATGGAAATCTTTAAATATTTCCATTTTTGCTTGGATTTGGCAGTGAGGAAGGATATCAGCAAGTATCATCCCAATCTCACATTAAAGGAAAAACTTAATGTCCAGGGCCTTTGCTGAAGTTGAAAGCCTCTTAATATTATTGAGTCAGTTATATCAAGTAACAGAATAAAATAACCAACAACCTAGAGAAGAAACTTAGAAAATGGAATGAGACCACTGGAGTAAGGGACAGTGATTTTAAAATAATGTTAACTTATATAGTCAAAAATATAGAAAAGATGGAGAATTTTAATAAACCTGAAATTTACAAAAAAATCAAATGAATAATCTGAAATTGAAAAATAAAATAAGTGAAATTATAATTCAATAGGCTTTAGTAACACACTAGACAGAGCAGAAAAGAAAAGTAGCAAAGTAAAATGTAGTTCAGTGAAAATAACAAATTGCAGTCTGGAAAAAAAAAATAGAAAATGAAGAAAAGGTCATAAGAGTTATAAAGCATATGGAAGAAATACCTAAAATTCAGATAGTTGGAGTCCCAAGTATGGAGATAGAATGGGACAATTCATAAGCAGAGGAGAAAATCATTAAAAAATTAAATTAAATACAGGCATATTAAAAAATCATGAAAAGTTTTTTCTACAAATTCAAAATACGTTTAACATTTAAAAATGGATCACTATAATTCTTCACATTAACAGGGTATGAAAGGAAGATCGTGACTATAATGGTAGCTGCCAAAATATATTTAACAAAATTCACTAACTATTCAGAAATTTTAAAAATAATTAGCACACCAGGAATAGAAGAGAGCTTCCTTAATACAATGGAGTATCTACCAAAAATCCTACAGTAAATGGCCTATTTAGTAGTGATATAGTATAAAATTTCACTGTAAAACTAAGAATTATAGAAAGTTTTCTAACACCACTTTATTCAACATTTCATTGGAGGAATTTTCGTGATGAAGGAAAAAGAAAAAAATAGGGATTGGAAAGGAAAGAGTAACACTGTTATTATTCACAGATAACTTGATGTAGTATATAGGAATCCATAAGTATATTAGAAGAGAGTTAATGTGTGACTTTAAAAGGGTCACTGGATTAAACATTGACATATAAAAAATAAGTTGTAATTTTTACTTACAAACAATTAAGAAATGCAATTTTGAAAATATTTATTTAAGAAAAAAACTAAGAAACTTGTGGTAGATTTCTACACTAAGAAATATAATGAGATAAAATAAAGATTAATCAATGGAGAAAAGTCTACCTATATGTCAGTTTATCACTTCTTCCTAAGTAAGACTATAGATTTAATATCTTGTCAATAAAAATCTCAGCATGTAATTTGATTTCTACTCATGTAGAAATGAGATAATCAAGAATAGTAAAGATAATCTTGAAGAAATGAACCCTGTTGGAGGATATAATTGTTATTAAGACTTAGTAGTAAGGTTGGGGTGCATGAGTGCCTCGGCTGGTTAAGGGAAATAGCTAATTGAATAGAATAAATAGTACAAAAACTGGCCTGATATAAGACAAATATGCTTCTATAATAATATAAGGTAATATACTCTTTTCAATAAGTGAAATTGGATTAATTATATACCAGCATAGGAAAATATAAACCTACCTACACCAAACCATACAAAAAAAAATCAATTTCAGATGCATTTAAACCTATTTGAATGATAGTGCAATATTTCTATAATAAAACATACAAAACACATATTTATGACTTTGGAGTAAGCAAAGAGTTTTTAAACTGGCTGCAAGAAGCACAGATCCTATAAGGAGTATATATTGATTATTAACTCTATTAAACTTAGGAAATTTTGTTCATGAAAAGAACAAGGAGGGAGAGAAGGCAAGCCAATGATTTGTATCCAGAATAAACAGAGTTCCTAAATATCAATAAGAAGAAAAAAGACATCTAAATTTTATAAAATAAAGTTTGAACTTATTCTTTATAAGAGGTTATATCCAAATGACCAAACAGTCTGTGTAAAGAATTTTAATCAATAGTCATGAGGAAAATAAAGAATAAATATATAATTAAACACCATCATGCACCTACCACAATAGTGGCAAAAAATAAATAAAACATTAAAAAAGATAATTTCAAGAGTTGGTAAGAATATGGAGCAAATGAAAAGCTCATTTACTAATGGTGAAACGTAAACTGGCATACAATTTTAGAAAAATGTTTGTATTATTTAGTAAATCTGAGCACTCTCTCCCTCCAACCCAGACCAAGGATATTCATGTCAGTTTTTTTCAAAAAAGCTTCAAATAACTCAAATGTTCACCAACAATAGAATAGTAAACTATAGCTATAAGCAGCAATGTGATAAATTTCACACACTTAATAATGGTGAAAGAAGCTAGATACAAAATAATATATGATATTTGTTTTCATTTTTATAAAGTTCAACCATAGGCAAACCAAAGTAATGAATTGTTTTTGGAGGTGCAAAGAAGTGGGAGAGGATGAAATGCAGACTTCTGGGATAATGGTAGTATTCTATATCTTCATCTGGATTATAGCTATATGTTCACTTACTAAAGCATCATTGCATGGCACAATTTATAATCCATGCACTTCTCTATGCATGTGTGCTGTACTTCAGTGAACATTTTAAAGAGTAGATTCAGATTTAAGTGACATGCAAAAAGTATTTGTTCACTAAATTATTTTTATAGCCATGCCTACCTTTGAATTCTGTCTTTTCTGTTGATTTCTGAAACTATTCATGTACAGATCCTAAATTATTTTATTAATTTTATTTTTAGAATAAATTCAGAATTAGCTAAATCATTTCCAGTAGGGTTAAAAAACCCACAGTGAATATCATCCTCAATGGGGAAAAGCAGAAAGACTTCCCTTTGAAATTAGGAACATGACAAGGATCCCCACTCTCGCCATTCTTCTTCAACATAGTATTAGAGGTCCTAGCAACAACAATCAGACAACAAAGAGAAATAAAAGGTATTCAAATTGGCAAAGAAGAAGTCAAACTCTCTCTCTTTGCAGATGACACACCTTATATGGAGAACCCAAAAGACTCCACCCTCAAACTACTAGAACTCATACAGCAATTCAGCAATGTGGCAGGATACAAAATCAATGTACAAAAAAATCAGTTGCTTTCATATACACTAACAATGAAAATACAGAAAGGAAAATTAAAGAGTTGATTCCATTTACTATAGCACCAGGAACCATAAGATACCTGGGAATAAACCTAACCAAAGAGGTAAAGGATCTGTACTCAAGGAACTACAGAACACTCCTGAAAGCGATTGAAGAAGCCACAAAAGACGGAAGACCATTCCATGCTCATGGATTGGAAGAATAAAATGGTTAAAATGTCTATACTAGCTAGAGCAATCTATACTTTCAATGCCATTCTGATCAAAATTCCACCAGCATTTTTCAAAGTGCTGGAACAAACAATCCTAAAATTTTTATATGGAACCAGAAGAGACCCTGAATTGCTAAGGAAATGTTGAAAAAGAAAAACAAAGCTGGGGGCATCACATTGCCCGATTTCAAGCTTTACTACAAAGCTGTGATCACCAAGATAGCATGGTACTGGGAAAAAAACACATAGACCAGTGGAACAGAGTAGAGAGTCCAGATATGGACTCACAAATCGATGGTCAAATAATCTTTGACAAAGCAGGAAAAAATATACATGTGTTCGAGAGGATGTAGAGAAAGCGGAACCCTCTTACACTGTTTGTGGGGATGCAAGTTGGTGCAGCCACGTTGGAAAACAGTGTGGAGATTCCTTAAGAAATTAAAAATAGATCTTCCCTATGACCTACAATTGCACTGCTGGGTATTTACCCCAAAGTTACTGATGTAGTGAAAAGAAGGGCCATCTGTACCTCAATTTTCATAACAGCAATGGCTACAGTTGCCAAACTATGGAAAGAACCAAGATGCCTTCAACAGATGAATGGATAAAGAAGATAAGGTCCAAATATACTTTGGAGTATTATGCCTCCATCAGAAAGGATGAATACTCAACTTCTGTATCAACATGGACAGGACTGGAAGAGATTATGCTGAGTGAAATAAGTCAAGAGGAGAGAGTCAAGTCATATGGCTTCGCTTATTTGTGGAGCATAAGGAATAACATGGAGTACATGGGGAGATGGAGAGAAGAAGTGAGTTGGGGAAAATTGGAGGGGGAGATAAAGCCTGAGATACTGTGGATTCTGAGAAACAAACTGAGGGTTTTGGAGGAGAGGGGGTAGGTTGTTGGGTGTGCCTGGTGGTGGGTATTATAGAGGGCATGTATTGCATGGAGCATTGGGTGTGGTGCATAAACAATGAATTCTGGAAAACTGAAAATAAATAATAATAAATAATAAATAAATAAATATTTATTAGTATTTTACTGAGATTATATTTATCAGTATAGACCTCATGGAATTAATATTGGGTTCTTTTTGCTAATGATAGAATATGCATTATCATTTATTAATATTTTTTCATTTTATATTCTTAATTTTCTTTCTTAATATTTTATCTTTTTTGTCACCTTAGTTGATGAGTTCTTTACTTTCTTATTTATTAAATTTTTTAATTTCAATATAGATGATACACAATGTTACCTTAGTTTCAGGTATAAAAGATAGCAATTCAGCTTATCTATAAGGTATGCTATGTTCACCACAAGCATTGCTAATATCTATTGTCATGCAGTGCTATTACATCATCGACTATATTTCCTATGCTGTGCCTTACTCATTCTATAACTGGAAGCCCATATTATCCATTCCCCTTCAACCATTTTGCTCATTCCCATACCCCCTTACCCTCTGGCCACCATCAACTTGTGGTCCTTTACTTTCATGGATACTTCGTAATGTTTTTGTCTTGAAATATGGGAAAGCTACTTTTCATTTAAAAATTAATTTTATGGGGCATCTGAGTGGCTCAGTGGGTTAAGCCTCTGCCTTTGGCTCAGGTCATGATCTCAGGGTCCTGGGATGGAGTCCAGCATCGGGCTCTCTGCTCAGCAGGGATCCTGCTTCCCCACCTCTCTGCCTGCCTCTCTGCCTACTTGTGATCTCTCTCCCTGTCAAATAAATAAATAAAATTTAAAAAATTAATATTATAAGTAGCTATACAAGCACATTCTCTTTTAACACTAAACTATTTTGTGGTTGTCTTTCTTGTGCATCTAAGTATCTCATTTGATCATCTGGAAATGATGATGATTTTCTTTCTCTATATCCAAACTTTCTATTTCTGATTTCTTGTTTGTTTCTTTTTTCTTATTGCATTGTCCATTCTGCTCATAAATATAATATATATTTTATAAAATCTTTTTTTTTAATTTTTTAAAGATTTTATTTATTTATTTGACAGACAGAGATCACAAGCAGGCAGAGGCAGGGAGAGAGAGAGAGGAAGGGAAGCAGGCTCCCTGCCGAGCAGAGAGCCCAATTCAGGGCTCCATTCCAGGACCCCAGGATCCCAAAGGCAGAGGCTTTAACACACTGAGCCACCCAAGTGCCCCTATTTTATAAAATCTTGATTAGGAATCCTGTGTGGTTTGTTCAGAATCAATCAGAAAACAAGAATAGAAAGTAGGGTGGCAGACTGAAAATTAACAGGTCCATCTTCAGTGGTCTTCTGACAAAGCATTATGTGGTGAAGAGGAGGTAAGAGGATGATAACCATTATAGTAATTGTAGCATTTGGTATAAGTAGTGAAATGAATTGTTTTAAAATTGGCTATTTTCTTTCTAGAAACACATATTAAAATTAGGGTAAACTATATCAAAATTTCTGAGTTAGAAGGTCACTATTGGGGGAAACTGAGACCTGAAAATAAAAGTTTGTTTCACAAAATCTCATGATTAATCACTGTAAGGGTCAGATTTCTTATCTCCCAAACTAGTACCTGGATAAAAGAGTATTACAAAGTCATTTTATAACCTAAGAGCAATTAATTTAGTATTAATTAAATATAAACATTTTGACAAAACATAAGATTTAATTATTGTTATAACAGTGCCTCTCTTTTGAAATAATTTTGGCTGACTTTTTGCCCAAAATAAAGTAGGGTTTAGCATCCAATGTGCACATAAAACAATCAGTCAAAAACAAATAGAATATTAGATATACAGAACTATTTCATTTCCTTATCTTTGAATAGCTATTAAATACATGAAAATTTATGACCACAAAAGTGTGCAGTTTTCTTTATTCTGAGCCCTACTTTTGAACATCTTTACAAGAAAAAAAAAAAACTAAAAGTAAAGCAAATGGGTAAACTGCCTTTCAGGATATTGTTTATTTGTATATTCATTATATATTCATTTGTTTATTTTTTTATTTGAGAGTGAGAGAGAGAGCTTGCATGAGCAGGGGCAAGGAGGGAGAGACAGAGAGACAGAGAGAGAGAGAGAAACAACCCCCCTGCTGAGCTTACTCAGGGCTCCATCTCAAAACCCTGAGATCATGACCAGAACTGAAATCAAGAGTCTAATGCTTAACCAACTCAGCAATCCAGGTGCCCCTGGGATGCTGTATATTTAATTATAAATGCCTCAGTTTGATGACTGAATTTTTGTTTTTGTTTTTCTTTCATCTCTATCACATTCTGCAAAGGATATATTAGACTCACTAAAATGAACATTAGGTCATGAATAGTGATGATTAGCATTTCTGAACTTTTCAAAAATAAGAGAATTATAGAAGAAATAACATCAGGCTTTACTAATTAGCAAAAATACATCTGCATTTGGACCACAAATTCTGTAAGGTCAAGTAATATAAAACAAATTTCTGTAAAATTACCAACACCACGCATATTTTTCATTTTGAAAGTAAGTCAAGATTCTAAACATTTGGGATGCCTGGGTGGTTTAGTCAGTTAAGCCATTGCCTTCATCTCAGGTCATGATCCCAGGGTCCTGTGATCGAGTCCTGCCTTGGGCTCCTTGCTCAGTGGGGAACCTGTTTCTCTCTCTGCCTCTGCCTGCCATTCTGCCTGCTTGTTCTCTCTCTCTCTGACAAATAAATAAATAAAGTCTTTTTTTTAAAAAAAGGTTCTAGACATTATGGGTAGAGATAATGACTAAAACTTACTTGTTGGATGTCTTATAAATTGAAAATTGAATCACCTTTGTTCATAAGGTAGTTAAATTGTTGACATTGTCTTTCCCTGATCAAAATATTCTTATGCTTCTGTGCTTGGGAAATGTAGATAATCAATTTCAATTTCTCTAAGCAGTTTCTCTTTTCCTTCATCCTTTAATTATTTTGACCTGGAAATTTACCATTAATTAAAAATTAATGTATCTACACTGACATTTGGCAAACAACGGATCAATGCTACTGTGAGATGCATATATCATAGGCCATTTCCATTCATAACCAGTTCAGTCATTTAAACTAAAAAGCTGTACTTAATGGATAACTTAGTAGGCAAAATGGTAAATTAGTATGTGCTTGTTTTAATTGTCTTGATAGTCAAAGGCCAGAGAGGTGAAATAAATGAGAGAAGGTGAATGAAATTGATAAGTAATAGGGAGTGGTGGGGAGTGTGGCCAACCAAAGAATAAAGAACCTGCATGAAGTGCCACTCTATATTTGACTAGTACAGATTGTCTCTATCCAAGAATGTGGGAAAATTGCTGCCAGGTCTTTCTGTTTCAAGAGAAGCTGATAATAAGTGGTTTTTGTTTGGATCCTCAAGATTTTATTGTCTTCTTAGTATAAAAAGTATGAAGCTTAAAACTGGATCACTCGGGCTTTTCTATTCTATATTCTCCCAATTCAAAATGCTTGCATATCTTAATATCCAGCATTTTCTTAGATTTGTAGTAGCTGGGCTCAATACATTCAAACCTCAGCACAATATTATTTAGCTTTAGCCATTTTCCAGAAAATTGGCTTACTCTGCCCACATAGCCACTCTGCTTCCCGTCATAATACTGCTTTCCCTGGGCATGAAGAGAATCTTTGCCTTTCTTGAACTGTGTCACTTTGTGATGTTGGTGCTTGCCACACTTCTTGCAGAAAGTCAGGTGGCTTTTAGGAACATTTCCCTATTTGTGAGAGCTCTATCAGCACTGGAAAAAAGAGTCCCAAATCTCTTTTTGTAAGAAAACATGGTGGGTAAAATAAAATATAGCTATAAACCAGATCCAAACTCTTGGGGTTCTAACTGCCCATCTCTCTTTTTGATAAATGAGAGAAATATTCAAATATGTACTCTAACCAGTGTATAGTCTTGAGACATATAAGACATCTTTGTAAGTTAGTTGTATGAGCTTCCATTCTAATCTGTGAGTGAGCAAGCGTTATTGCAAAAAATTACCCTTGGCTGGGGACTACTTTTGTCATAAAAGCATGAGACCTAAATACAACTGTGCAGTGCTGGCTTGCCAGGGAAGAAAATAAAGATTGTTATCCTAGTCCCTACTGGTGGGGAGATAACTTCTCCCTACATATATTTTACCAAGGTATCCCCTGGGGTTTTCAAACATTTGCTCATAAGAAGCCCAAATTGAGTGTACTGATGATGGCAAAAGGGGGACTGAGGCATGGAAACATAAGGGACTCTCTGTATACGTGAATTTTAAGTCTTTTAAGAACATTTGGAAATTTCCCCTCTTTTTCATGACATGTCTGTGTCTGTGTCTGATAATATTTTAAATAATATTAAAATTACTCTCCCAAGAAAATGAGCCAGTTTATTTTGTGTCTTCCTAGGGAAGACAAAGGATTCCTTAGCTGTGGTAGACTGGAATAATCTGTAATGTGACTCCTAAGCACTGGTCCAATAGAGTGGCCAAGGCCATTGCAAATCAGACAATATCATTACTATTTTGTAACTCCCATCTACATTTCCAGTTTTTTCAAGCTCTGAAGAGAGCCAGGCAACTAATCGCCAAAAATATGTTATTTCCAGAAATCAGTTACAAACTGAATAGCACTAGTCTGCAACTTAATAAATGAAGCACAGTTTTATTTGCTCCATTGTCACATTTATTACAGCCAGTGGTGGTATGTATGCCAGAATTATCTCGTATAAATAAATAAAAGGCTAAAAAGTACGCTTTTTTATAAGTCCTTGAACATTACATAGGAAAAAGGAGAAGTTAATGTGAGCAATATTGGCTTTTAAGAAAAACAGACTCTAGCAACTATTTCAAAAGGCTAGCAACCTTACTTTTTATTTATTTCAATCCCCTTAGCTATTATGAATTATTTAAACGATGTATATTTATACTGTATGAAACCCGATTGTGTGTTTTTCTAGAGGCAAATTATAGGACAATGTATTTCGTGTAGAAGTCCACTTTTGATGTCTATTTTTCACACTAAAAATCTTGAACCAGCATGGGTCAACAGTCTAAAACTTGTACCAGTCCTTTTTATTGCAGCATAAAATTTGAAATATTTCTATGGAACCAGCAGAAGGCAAGTAATCTGTTATAGTGTGCACAAAGATTTTTCTTTTTTCTGTATACTTGTATTCCTGTTTTTGTATAGATATAGTGGGTAATGACAAAATGACATCTAAGTACGTGTATGTTCACACTGTGTATGACATGACTTCTTAGAGAATATAAAATTATATATAATAGTAGATAAGAGAAATAGTTCTGGAGTTAAAGTGGGTAGTTTGTCCAAGTAACTCATTGTGAACACTTACCATTTGTGTGGCTTTGAAAAAGTTATCTAACCCCTCCAAGCCTTACTTTCTTTGAATGTAAAATGATAAAAATGGAAATTTCTGTTCCAGAAAGTTGTTACCAGAACGGAGCCAGGTGATCCATAGGAAGTACTACCCATTTGCTCCTTGTTAACTCCTATTATTATAATTAGCATTTAGTATTGATCTAAATTAATATGGGCAGTTGGCTTTTATTGAGCCATTTATTATAATGTCATTGTCAACCCTCAGTGCTGAAATTTACTGGTATCTCACGAAACTTACTTCACCTCTCTGAGCCTCAGTTACTTATCTGTAAAATAGTGCTAATAATATGACCTCCCTTGTTCGGGTGTCTTGAGGATAATAGAGATGACATCTGTCAAGTGTTTAGAACAGGGTAGTATATGGTAAATGGTAAACAGTATTAGCTAACATAATTCTTTTTTTTCCTACTAAAAGACTATAACCCAATGAATTAGGATTCAGTATTCTCATTTAATTTCTCTTCTTTCTATTATGCACTTTTCCAATTTCAAAGAAATTTCTTACATGAAAGTTAGTCATCATTATTTTCCCTCATACCAGCAATTAAATTGTCTTTCATACTAATAGGCAAAAAACTCTGCATATTTGTCTTTGCTTCCTACCTCAAGACAAAAAGGTTTTTGTTCGCTTGTTTGGTTTTGGTTTTGGTTTTTGGTGGGTTTTTTTGGCATCATAGGAGAATGGATGACTGGATTGTTTCTTTACCTCTGGTATCCTTCATCAAGGCCATACTGTTGAAACACATGAGTTGAAATTCACAGTAGACCATTGTTCTTAGCTAATAAAACACAGATGAAAAGCAGACCATTTGACCGCTATTGTATTTGTGAAACCAAACAAGCTGTTTCTTGAGTGGTATTAATTGACTGATGCAAACCCTTAGAAAGAAACTCCAGCACTGGCTGGCCCTGCTGGACTCAGGAGCCCTCTAATGGCAGGAGATCCACCACTTACACAAAGTGACTGCATACCCCAGAGGCCCTAAGGAAGACCTGAGTGTGGGGACAAGGAAATGAGTCAGTGGTCAGTGATCTATAGAGTTTGCTCTTTCTACATGACAAATCTATTCAACCCTATCTTAGTGCAAATGCACCTCCAAGTGATAGTATCAAAGCCCATTTTGTAGGTGTTCTTTTAATCACCAAATCTTAGCATTTTATCTTTTTATATGTTTTACTGGTCTTTCACTACTACTACATTATATCTTTCATAAATAAGTATATGTATTTGGGACTCTAAATAAATTAAATATTTACAGTAATGGAATTTTTATTGCCCTCCAAGCTATACTAAATGTCTTTGGATATAACAGCAGGTAATGTTTAAAATTTTTTTTTTTTTTTTGTGGGGAAGTGATAAAAAAAACATGTAATTCTGTGAACTTAAAAGTAACCTATCATGTTTTACTGCCTTTATCTTTAGGTTATTCCTCAAAATAATCCTTTCCCAATATTTATAATAGTTGTTTATTGTTTCATATTGTTATTGCATATTGCCATAACAAAGTACTTAAAAGAAAGCACTCATACTCCATGCAATGTACACTTTAATTCAATTTGTCAAATATATTTGCAGAAATTTAATTGTCAGCAGAATGTGACTGATCATGATAGTGCAGTTTATAATCTCAATGATTGTTAGTCATGTCTATTTATGTTATTAAATGTTAATAGATTCCTCTATTATTTATGTTGTATTTGTTCAATAAATGTACATGGACAATTAGCACATAATCTGTGAAGTGGGTTAATTTTCACAGTGTTTCCTTTAGTTTTCTTCTGTAATATACTTTTATATCTCAGGCACTCACACACTACTTGTGCAAATATTGATAAAAATATTTAGAGACTATACATGTGTGAATTAATAAAAGAAGCAGATCCTTGTTACCTTAGGTATAGTATCCTTGTTTCTTGGCAGTGCAGACAGTCCTCCCCACCTTTTTACTACCCTCCATATCCCCTGCCTCTCTGTAGAACAGGGAATTATAAAGGGCCTAAAGTTTCAATGGTTTTAGGAATTTAGGAAAATTTCTTGGTGGTATGTCTCACTTTTTTCATTTATGTAAAGGAAATGATACTCCTTCCTTCTCAGGTTTGCTCTGAATCTAAAATGAGAGGATGCATATAAGATAAATAGCACAGAATAGACTAATTTAATTCTCTTCCTCCTTTCTCATTTTGTTGAAGCCAGTAATTAACAGTCACAAGAGGATCCTTTAAATATAAATTTAATTTGAGATGCAATTACAAGAA
Organism: Taxidea taxus jeffersonii; assembly: GCA_003697995.1. NCBI lineage: Eukaryota > Metazoa > Chordata > Mammalia > Carnivora > Mustelidae > Taxidea > Taxidea taxus. The sequence continues at coordinate 113,557 of ML093564.1, forward strand.
TATATTGGCCTCTGAAAGAGAAATTGATGCTTGATGAAGGTGATTCTTACTGGAGTGAATAGAACCTCATGGAAGATTAGAGACTTCAAAGCCATGAGTGTAATATCAGCACCTTGGTTCTTACAGAGACAAACCGCATGGCATTTAGGTATTATAATACAAAAAAATCATAGATTTATAGTAGATGTAAGAAATACTCTGGAGCAAACTAATTACATTTTTTTAAATGATAGAAAAAATGGGAAAGAGAATACTGCTTTTTGGTTGTAACTTTAACTAACTGAAAGAATAGAGCTTACAACAGCATTGGCAAGTTAAAGGTACATTGACCTTCTCAAAAGTTACACTGGATTTTGGAAGAGAAATCCATGATTTCATATCATTCAGGACTATATATGTTAGTGTGAGGAAACTAAAAGAATGAAACCACTACCATCTAAGCCATGTCTGGCTAAGAGATAGACACACCATCCATGATCAAGTTCAGTTGAATGGCCAGGGTATGGGGTACTACCTGGAATCATGATGTGTTCCAAGAGAAAATCACAATTTTAAAACAATTATTATATCTAAGGAGAATGGGGGAGGGGATAAGTTAGGGTGACAGATGGATAATTTGGAGAAAAAATAGAATATAAAAATTTGGAATACAGGAAAAAGCATTACATTTTCTTGTATATTACCTCAAATATGTATATATTTATCTGGTATTAAATCTGAGATTCATACACGTGGGTATATAAATGTGTTTGGTGAAAATAGCAAAATCTATTTGGAAGAGGTAATCTTTCAAATCTGAAAAGTGAATTGCTTTCTCAATCTTATTTTTTTAACTGTGTTATGTTAGTCACCATAAAATACATCATTAGACACAACATGGGGAATACGCTTACCAGCGGCAAACTAGGGATATGTGCCCCCCAACACACGCACATACAAAAAAGTGAGAATTTTTTTCTAAAGTGACAGACCAAGGCCAACCCTTGACAGAGGCAAAGAAGGAGCGCCTCTCTGTTGCTTAATCATTTGAGCTGACCAAAATTGTGCTCCGTGCTCCACTAATGCAGAGATAGGGCTAAGCGTTTCTTCTCATTTAAAATATCAGACTGAGTTTGGAAATTTGGTATGATTTGAGAAGGGGGGTGAAGATGTAGGGAAGGCGGCTTTTTATTCACTGCACAAATACTGCCTGTTTATCTGTAACAAGCCAGTGAAGCTGGAGGTTGCAAATGAGAAAGGAGAATCACAGGGGTCTCTATTAAATTCAGCTTCTGCTCTTGATTCAGTTTTATCACTGGCTAAACAAAGCTTGGTTTTCAGGGATTCGGGTTTCATGAGTCCAAACCAAGTTCCTTCTACTCAATGAATTGGGTCAGTTTGTGACCAGTCTCACTTAAAAATCAATGAGTATGACTTGTTTAATCTGTTGGGTAGATTAAGAGTCATTGAGGATTCCAAATCCTCATTTACCTTTCATTCTCTAATGCTCTGCTATCTCCAGCATGAGTGGAATTTGACTCACACATGCTTGGAAGCTCCAGATGGTTTTGCCTCTAAGATATACTCAGTGTATTTCAGTTCCTACATACATCACTTCATACTGTCCTTGATTGAAACTGGACTTGAACAGAACTCTCCTGAGTTACCTCAGAGCTGAAATGCTTAATCTAGTCACAGTTTATTAATGGTGACAGTAATACCTAATGAAATGCCATTAATTCACATGTGTAATATTGGTTTCTAATTTGAGGCATCACATCTAATTATCAGTAGATTAGTTACTCAGATTCATAGCCTGGTGACAATGGGGAAAATGTGCCTACTTCTACTACCTGAACTGTCAGAAAATAGAATGATGTCTATTTCTTATGAGGGCAACTAGGAAATCTCTGAAGCCTTCACATCGCTGTAGATTTATGGCTCAGTCCATAAAGAGCTCAGGAAAATCAGCTCTGCTGCTTGTTATTTCTCCGTAGCTCTCATCCCAGACTGTGCTTGCAAAGAGCTTCGTCTTAGAAAAAGCACTTTATTTCAGTGCAACAGTTAAAGGCCATTATCCTGCTGGATTTGGGAGTAAAAGGGCATCAAAACATGGCAGCCATATTTCTAAAAGCCCTGACTTCTGAAAGTATAAAGGACTTCAACATTTGATCAACCTTTTAGGGGGCGTGCTTCTTATTCATGGCATGAATTCCTAACCTCTGACTCCGCATTTGCTTAGCTAACATGGAGCATTTGCACCCCAGAACAATCTGGCTTCCACTTACAACTATTGTGTAAGGCTAGTTTCAGAAAGTGCTTTTGAATTCTGGGAAACTACAGTCACAGACATATTGAAGTTACAACTACATATTCACAAAGACTGGCCTCTTTACAAAGGACTCTAAATGTTTGTAGCAAACATTGTCTATCTTGGCTTCAAAGCACCCACAACCAGTCAGTGGGGAAGTAGGAGGATGTCAGGTAAACATAATCAAACCATTTGTGGAAAATGTGAGAGAAGAAAGAGGAAGGGTAATGAAGCAGGGAAACAACAAGGCTGTTTAGCTAGATTTTTAGCTAGATTGTCTGTCTCTAATTGTTTTCTCCCTGGAGGTTAAAAAAAAGGAAAAAAAAAAAAAACAGAAAAGAGAGAGAGAAAGAGAATTTCAATATGATAAACCTAAGCTTTATCATTACCGCTTTTGATTCCTTCACAAAGAAATATGTACGTCATTATAGTTGCACCCAATAGCAACTCCATAGCCAAAGATTTATCAGCAGGTCCATTACAGACCCTTATTTTTGAAGATTTCTATTTCAAAATAAAATATTTGCTTTAGGGTAAAACTGGGATAAATATTCTCAACCCAGGAGCATTTCGCTTTGTTCTCTACTTTAGGAAAATCTTTGAAAAATGTTGTCAGATTTTTTTTTTCTGAAGACTTTTATTTATATCTTATGCAATATGAATATTCTCAAAATTAAGGTTCAATTTACTAACTAGAATATAATGATAAGAAGTGGTAATATCCTAAACTCAAGTTTATCATTCTATCATGATGAATGTAGCTGAATGTGAATCATCTATGAAAATGGGAAATAGAGGGAGGACTCAAGATGGCGGAGAAGTAGCAGGCTGAGACGACATCAGACAGTAGGAGATCAGCTAGATAGCCTATCAAACCATTCTGAACACCTATGAATCCAATAGGAGATCGAAGAGAAGAAAAACAACAATTCTAGAAACAGAAAATCAACCACTTTCTAAAAGGTAGGACCAGTGGAGAAGTGAATCCAATGCGATGGGAAGATAGACCCCAGGGGGAAGGGCTGGCTCCTGACAAGCGGCGGAGCACAAAATCAGGACTTTTAAAAGTCTGCTCCACGGAGGGACATCACTCCAGAGGCTAAACTGGGGTGAAGAACTCACAGGGACAGCGTGGACTCAGGTCCCGCGGGGTCACAGAAGGATCGGGGGTGTCTGAGTGTCACAGAGCTCACAGGTATTAGAGCGGGGAAGCCGGCTGCAGAGACAGAGCCGAGGTTTCCTAGTGGTCACACGGACCGGTGCTGTGTGGCACGGGCTGGTGCTCTGTGCGAGGGGTCCCCACAAGATCCAGGGAGACTCCGACCTGGGAGAGCTCAGGGATCTAAGGGGATCGGAGACTCCAGATGGGACTCTGCCAGAGACAGAGACGCTTGGTCACAGGCTGGGTGAGCTCGGAGCGCTCCCAGAAGCCAGTGAGACGGGACTGATAACGCACGATTTTCTCTGAGCGCGGTCTCCGAGCGCAAACGGAGGCTGGGGAGACGGGAGTGATTAAAAGCTTTTCTCTGAAGGCACACTGAAGACTGGGGCCCTGAGCTCTCGGCTCCTCTGAACCGGAGATTGGGAGGCCGCCATTTTCATTCCTGTCCTCCGGAACTCTACGGAGAGCTTTCAGGGAACAAAAGCTCCTGAAAGGGAACCTAAAAGGATTACTTAGCATGGCCCCTGGTAAGGGTGGTGCAATTCCACCTGGGGCAGAGACACTTGAGAATCACTACAACAGGCCCTTCCCCCAGAAGATCAACAAGAAATCCAGCCAAGACCAAGTTCACTTAACAAGGAGAACAGCGGATTCTTATCTGGACAAAATGACAAGGCAGAAAAACTCACCACAAAAAAAAAAGAACAGGAGGCAGGACAGAAGGCTAGGGACCTAATCAATACAGACATTGGTAATATGTCAGATCTGGAATTCAGGATGACGATTCTCAAGGTTCTAGCCGGGCTCGAAAAAGGCATGGAAAATATTAGAGAAACCCTGTCAGGAGAAATAAAAGCCCTTTCTGGAGAAATAAAAGAACTAAAGTCTAATCAAGTTAAAAGAAAAAAGCTATTAATGAGGTACAATAAAAAATGGAGGCTCTTACTGCTAGGATAAATGAGGCAGAAGAAAGAATTAGTGATATAGAAGACCAAATGACAGAGAATAAAGAAGCAAAGCAAAAGAGAGACAAACAACTACTGGACCACGAGGGGAGAATTCAAGAGATAAGTGATGCCATAAGACGAAACAACATTAGAATAATTGGGATTCCAGAAGAAGAAAGAGAAAGAGGAGCAGAAGGTATACTGGAGAGGATTATTGTAGAGAATTTCCCTAAAATAGCAAGGGGTACAAGCATCAAAATCCAGGAGGTGCAGAGAACACCCCTCAAGATCAATAGGAATCGGTCCACACCCCGCCATCTAATAGTAAAATTTACAAGTCTTAGGGACAAAGAGAAAATCCTGAAAGCAGCACGGGACAAGAAGTCTGTAACATACAATGGTAAAACCATTAGATTGGCAGCAGACTTATCCACAGAGACCTGGCAGGCCAGAAAGAACTGGCATGATATATTCAGAGCACTAAACAAGAAAAACATGCAGCCAAGAATACTTTATCCAGCTAGGTTATCATTGAAAATAGAAGGAGAGATAAAAAGCTTCCAGGACAACAAAAATTGAAAGAGTTTGTAAACACCAAACCAGCTCTACAGGAAATATTGAAAGGGGTCCTCTAAGCAAAGAGAAACCCTAAAAGTATTATCAGAAAGGAACAGAGACATTATACAGTAACAATCACCATACAGGCAATACAATGGCACTAAATTCATATCTCTCAATAGTTACCCTGAATGTAAATGGGCTAAATGCCCCAATCAAAAGACACAGGGTTTCAGAATGGATAAAAAACAAAACCCATCCATATGCTGCCTACAAGAAACTGATTTGAGACCTGAAGACACCTCCAGATTGAAAGAGAGGGGGTGGAAAATAATTTACCATGCTAATGGACATCAGAAGAAAGCTGGGGTGGCAATCCTTCTGTCAGATCAATTAGATTTTAAGCCAAAGACTATAATAAGAGATGAGGAAGGACACTTCATCATACTCAAAGGGTCTGTCCAACAAGAAGATCTAACAATTTTAAATATCTATGCCCCTAACATGGGAGCAGCCAACTATATAAACCAATTAATAACAAAATCAAAGAAACACATTGACAAGAATACAATAATAGTTGGACACTTTAACACTCCCCTCACTGAAATGGACAGATCATACAAGCAAAAGATCAACAGGGAAATAAAGGTCTTAAATGACACAGTGGACCAGGTGGACATCACAGATACATTCAGAACATTCCATCCCAAAGCAACAGAATACACATTCTTCTCTAGTGCCCATGGAACATTCTCCAGAATAGATCACATCCTGGGTCATAAATCAGGTCTCAACCGGTATCAAAAGATTGGGATCATTCCCTGCATATTTTCAGACCACAGTGCTCTGAAGCTAGAACTCAATCACAAGAGGAAATTTGGAAAGAGCACAAATACATGGAGACTCAACAGAATCCTTCTAAAAAATGAATGGGTCAACCAGGAAATTAAAGAAGAATTGAAAAAAACCATGGAAACAAATGATAATGAAAACATAATGCTCCAAAATCTGTGGGACACAACAAAGGCAGTCCTGAGAGGAAAATATATAGTGATACAAGACTATCTCAAGACACAGGAAAGGTCTCAAATACACAACCTAATCCTACACCTAAAGGAGCTCGAGAAAGAACAACAAAGAAAGCCTAAACCCAGCAGGAGAAGAGAAATAATAAAGATCAAAGCAGAAATCAATGAAATAGAAACCAAAAAAACAATAGAACAAATCAATGAAACTAGGAGCTGTTTCTTTGAAAGAATTAATAAGATTGATAAGGCCCTGGCCAGACTTATCAAAAAGAAAAGAGTAAGGACCCAAATAAATAAAGTCATGAATGAAAGAAGAGAGATCACCACCAACACCAAAGAAATACAAACAATTATAAGAACATACTATGAGCAATTCCACGCCAACAAATTTGATAATCTGGAAGAAATGGATGCATATCTAGAGACATACAAACTACCACAACTGCACCAGGAAGAAATAGAAAACCTGAACAGACCCATAACCAGTAAGGAGATTGAAACAGTCATCAAAAATCTCCAAACAAACAAAACCCCAGGGCCAGATGGCTTTCCAGGGGAATTCTACCAAACATTGAAAGAAGAATTAATTCCTATTCTCCTGAAACTGTTCCAAAAAATAGAAATGGAAGGAAAACTTCCAAACTCATTTTATGAGGGCAGCATCACCTTGATCCCAAAACCAGACAAGGATCCCATCAAAAAAGAGAATTACAGACCAATATCGTTGATGAACACAGACGCGAAAATTCTCACCAAAATACTAGCCAATAGGATCCAACAGTACATTAAAAGGATTATTCACCACGACCAAGTGGGATTTATTCCAGGGCAGCAGGGTTGGTTCAACATCCGCAAATCAATCAATGTGATACAGTACATTAACAAAAGAAAGAACAAGAACCATATGATACTCTCAATAGATGCTGAAAAAGCATTTGACAAAGTGCAACATCCCTTCCTAATCAAAACTCTTCAAAGTGTAGGGATAGAAGGCACATACCTCAATATTATCAAAGCCATCTATGAAAAACCCACCGCAAGTATCATTCTCAATGGAGAAAAACTGAGAGCTTTTCCGTTAAGGTCAGGAACACGGCAGGGATGTCCGCTATCACCACTGCTATTCAACATAGTACTAGAAGTCCTAGCCTCAGCAATCAGACAACAAAAAGAAATTAAAGGCATCCAAATCAACAAAGAAGAAGTCAAACTATCGCTCTTTGCAGATGATATGATACTATATGTTGAAAACCCAAAAGGCTCCACTCCAAAACTGTTAGAGCTTGTACAGGAATTCAGTAAAGTGTCAGGATATAAAATCAATGCACAGAAATCAGTTACATTTCTTTACACCAACAACAAGACAGAAGAAAGAGAAATTAAGGAGTCAATCCCATTTACAATTACACCCAAAACCATAAGATACCTAGGAATAAACCTAACCAAAGAGGCAAAGAATCTATATTCAGAGAACTATAAAGTACTCATGAAAGAAATTGAAGAAGACACAAAGAAATGGAAAAATGTTCCATGCTCATGGATTGGAAGAATAAATATTGTGAAAATGTCTATGCTACCTAAAGCTATCTACACATTTAATGCAATGCCTATCAAAATCCCATCCAATTTTTTCAAAGAAATGGAACAAATAATCCTCAAATTTATATGGAACCAGAAAAGACCTCGAATAGCCAAAGGAATATTGAAAAAGAAAGCCAAAGTTTATGGAAACACAAATCCAGACTTCAAGCTCTATTTCAAAGCTGTCTTCAACAATACAGTATGGTACTGGCACAAAAATAGACACATAGATCAGTAGAACAGAATAGAGAGCCAAGAAATAGACTCTCAAGTTTATGGTCAACTAATCTTCGACAAAGCAGGAAAGAATGTCCAAAGGAAAAAAAAGACAGCTTCTTCAACAAATGGTGTTGGGGAAATTGGACAGCTTCATGAAGAGAAATGAAATTGGACCATTTCCTTACACCACACATGAATAGACTCAAAATGGATGAAGAACCTCAATGTGAGAAAGGAATCCATCAAAATCCTTGAGGAGAACACAGGCAGCAACCTCTTTGACCTCAGTCACAACAACTTCTTCCTAGGAACATCGCCAAAGGCAAGGGAAGCAAGGGCAAAAATGAACTACTGGGACTTCATCAAGATCAAATCTTTTGCACAGCAAAGGAAACAATTAACAAAACCAAAAAACAACTGACAGAATGGGAGAAGATATTTGCAAATGACATATCAGATAAAGGGCTAGTATCCAAAATCTATAAAGAGCTTAGCAAACTCAACACCCAAAGGACAAATAATCCAATCAAGAAATGGGTAGAGGACATGAACAGACATTTCTGCAAAGAAGACATCCAGATGCCCAACAGACACATGAAAAAGTGCTCCACATCACTGGGCATCAGGGAAATACAAATCAAAACCACAATGAGATACCACCTCACACCAGTCAGAATGGCTGAAATTAATAAGTCAGGAAATGACAGATGCTGGTGAGGATGTGGAGAAAGGGGAATCCTCCTACACTGTTGGTGGGAATGCAAGCTGGTGGAACCACTTTGGAAAACACCATGGAGGTTCCTCAAAAAATTGAAAATAGAGCTACCTTATGACCCAGTAATTGCACTCCTGGGTATTTACCCTAAAGATACAAATGTAGTGATGTGAAGGGGCACGTGTATCCGAATGTTTATAACAGCAATGTCCACAATAGCCAAGTTATGGAAAGAACCTAGATGTCCATCAACAGATGAATGGATAAAGAAGTGGTGGTATACACACACACACACACACACACACACACACACACACACACAATGGAATACTATGCAGCCATCAAAAATGAAATCCTGCCATTTGCAACGACGTGGATGGAACTAGAGTGTATTATGCTTAGCAAAATAAGTCAATCGGAGAAAACCAAGTATCATATGACCTCCCTTATATGAGGAAGTGGAGATGCAATGTGGGGGGTTTTGGTGGTAGGAAAAGAATAAATGAAACAAGATGGGATTGCGAAGGAGACAAACCATAAGAGACTCTTAATCTCACAAAACAAACTGAGGGTTGCTGGGGGGAGGGGTGTCCGGAGAGGGTGGTGGGGTTATGGATATTGGGGACGGTATGTGCTATGGTGAGTGCTGTGAAGTGTGTAAACCTGGCGATTCACAGACCCATACCCCTGGGGCTAATAATACATTATTTGGTAATAAAAAAATAAACAATTAAAAAAGAAAAAAAAAGGAACTCCAGATTGATGGTAATATCATTTGTCTTCTATTTAGTGCATTTAATTTAAAACAATGAATGTCTTGAGTATCAATTCCAGCCTAAATTAGATTACTTAGGAACTTAATATATGAGTCACCTCAATTTTTGAAGGATTCTTATTGAATAAATATAATGCATTTATATGAGCATGTGAATATGTGTATCTTGAATTCAGTATTTTTTGATTGATTGATTGATTCATTCTTTCTTTCTTTCCTTCCTTTCTTTTATTGGTTGAAAAGCTTCACATTTGAATAGAGATCTATATACATGTCTACAAAAAGACACATATAAGGAGAAGGGGAAATCAAAACTATAGTAAGATACCTCTTCTTGCCCATGAGGACAGCAAAAATAAAAAAGGCAGTTGTTATTCTGTTCTTGAGAGTGTAGAGAATGGGCAACTGTCATAAGTTGCCTGTGAGAGTATAAAATGGTGCAGCAACTTTGGAAAATAATCTAGAAGTTCCTCAAAGTAGTATACTTTGTTACTATATGATCCAACAATTCCACTCCTAGTATAAATTGAAAACATATATCCATCCATAAACTTGTACGTAGATATTCATGGCAGTATTATTAACAGTATCAAAGATATGCAAACAATCCAAATGCCCAAGAACTGATGAATGGACAAATAAAACGTGGTATATCCTAAAAAGGAAAAGCTTTTACATGCTGTAACACCAAAAAACCTTGATATCTTTAAGCTAAGTGAAAGATACTATCCCCAAAAGTCTCATGTTGTGTAATTCCATTTACATCAAATGATGGAAAAGCTCTATCTGTAAATAAAGAAAGTAGAATCGGAGTTTCTAGGAACTGGAGGAAGGAAAAGATATGTAGTCACTGCTAATCTGCTAATTGGTACAGCATTTCTTTTGGAGTGAAGAAAACATCCCATAATTACATAGTGGTGATGGGTGCACAATTTTGTGAATATACAAACAACAGCAACAGAAGAGTTGTACAATTTAAAGGGTTGAATTTTATAGTATGTGAATTTTATCTCACTAAAACACGCACGCACGCAATCAAAAGTGTTTTTTTCCGCTATAAGACAGAAAGTGCTAAAGAGAAATCCAGTTATTATCTGTATATTTGGTTTTAATGCTGGTTATAGGAGCCAGCTTTCAAGAAAACCATGAATTCTCTTCTCCCTAGATACACCATTATATAGTTCAATGACATATAATTTGGTCTATTTGACCAATAAAATACAGTAGAAATGATGATATGTGTCTTTTGAGATTAGATTATAAAGACACTGTGGCTTCCATCTTTGTCACTTTCAACTTTGCATCAATCTTTCTGGGAAAGCCGGCCATGCCGCACATAGCATGAAGAGACAAAGTAGTGAGGAACTGAAGCTCCCTCCAACAGCTATGTTAGTGGGCTGAGATGTGGATCTTCCAGCACGAGCCAAGCCTTCAAAGAAATACAACCTAGGCTAACAGCTTGATTGTGACTTCATGATGGACCCTGAGCCAGAACTATGTAGAACCTCAAAAACTGTGTGAGAGAGTTAATTTGTTCTTTCAACCCGCTTAATTTTGAGCTAATTTGTTATGAAGCAATAGATAACATACCTTGGCAAACTTCTAGACAGATGATGGGTGATGGGTATGTCTGTGTGTGTGTGTGTTTGTATGTGCATATATGTGCATACATATATGTATGAATATATATTCATATTTAAGTTGTTTTATTTAAATTTTATTCTATAAATTACGTATTTTATTGAATATGTAAATATGTAATATAAAATACATAAAACAAATACATTTTCATACTTAATTAAAATATATACTATATGTTATTATATTTATACATATCCTCATGAAAAAGATTTAAATAAAAGAGAAGAAGAGAGATTGTAGGAGAAAAATGCACTAAGGAGATAAAACTCTAAGGAGATAAACTCTCTAAGGAGAGAAATGGAATATTGTGTGAGAGTTATGTATTCTCTGAAATTAATACAAAGAAAAGGGTAGTGAATGTGTTTCTTAACAAAAAGAGTAGAATAATGATGGATAAAATAAGGACTACTCCCCATGAAAATCCTAGAGCATTACATGCATTTTCAGCCAAGTGATTGAGTGCATTAACTAAATACGATAAGGCACAAGCAACGACAAACATCTAAACTGCTTGAGATATAGCTACTCAAAAGCAAAATCAACATCAGATGAAATTTTAATGTACTTTTTATGATTCTTCCTGCAATAGCTTTATAGAATAGTGTTGAGCAGGGGGTTGAGGGTGGAGTTGAAATAACTCTGAATACTAAGACCATTGATTTGATGGTTTACAATCATCCCTCTGTGCCTTCACAAATGTTGGAAGTCCTTCAAATTCAGATCTAGACAGGCATAGAATCATAAACTAAGGAACATCAGAATTTTAAAGATTTTTTAAAGATTTATTTATTTATTTATTTGTCAGAGAGAGAACAAGCATACAAGCAGGGGGTGCGGCAGGCAGAGGGAGAAGCAGGCTCCCCGCTGAGCAAGGGGCCTGAGGCAGGACTGGATCCCAGGGTCCTAGGATCATGACCCGAGCCAAAGGCAGAGGTTTAGCCAACTGAGCCACCCAAGTGTCCCAAAATATCAAAACTTTAATGTATAGACAAAGATTTTTAAAAATTAGTACAAAGATACTTTGCTCTGGGAAAAAGGACTATTTCAATTAACTTGTGTGTTTTTTAATATTTCCATAATATAAAGCATCTGAATTGTGACCACATAAGCAAATGTGCATTAACTAACACCCAGGTGAAGCATTTTCCTGAAACATACATGTGTTAAGTTGTAACTGTCCCTTAGAACAATGTATTCCTTAAAATATAACTTAGAAGAAATTATACTACTTACCAAGCATGCTTAGATATATTCTCAAGAAAAACATGTACTGGCAACAGGCCTCTGGGGAGAGGACAATATATGTCCTTGAAGCCCAGCAGCTGGGGATGCCCAGATTGCTCAGAAAAGAACGCCGCCTGCTTCATTTTTCCGTTATCTCCCCTTCCCGGAGAGCACCTGTGGCTAATTAGATGATCCCTTTGAATGTGCTGCTCAACTATGAGTTTTATACAGCTTGACCAGATATACTTTCCCTTCCTTCTCTTTTATCTACAAAGCATATGATTAATGGGTAACCTTCTTCGGCTCCTTTGTTAATTACCATCTAATATCTAATAAACATGGGACTGAGGAGCTGCTCTGGGAGACAGTCTTTTCTAATGTCGTCCCCTGCTCCCACTGTGTTGCAGCTGACTTGTCTGTGTCTTCTTCTCCGGTGCGTCTTCTGGAAGCGGCAGTAAGTGAAGGAGGAAGGAGCAGACAGACTACCCTTAAATCAAAGATACTGCTGGTAGAGCAAATGGGTTTTGTTTTGTTTGTTTATTCATTTTTGTTTTTGTTCTAGTTTTCTTCCAGTATATATTTTCAAAGGCTATGCTGTCAATATCTTTCAGTACTACCAATAATCATTTATGAATTGGTTGTTCTTGAGAAATAATTTAAAACTTTCAGAACAAAATTAAGCCTATGAGAATCAAAATAACAAAAAATATTATCTAACAATTATACAATTATTCTGGATTAATTATACAGTGAATTATAATATTTTCTTCTCATAATAACATTATGATTTAGGTACTGTTATTCTCATTTTACAGGTATATAAACTGCAACAGAGAAGTTAAGTAACTTGTCCAAGAGCAGAGATTTATTTAATGCTTCTATCCATTCATCCTTGTTTTTTTCCTTCTAATTTCATTCAGGAGCATCAGGATGAGTTTCCAATGCATCCTTCCACCTCTGATGTGTACCTTAACTTTTCAAAGATTAGCAGACAAGTCTGTTAGCTCCAGTATGCCCTCTATCTGATTCTCTGTGATATTTACTGTCAGTTACAGGTCACCATTAATCCTTACAGAGAAGAGGAGGAACAAATATTGTTTTCTACTTTTATGTGGCCTTAGACAAACAAAAACAAAACAACAATTAAGCAAAGAAAAGCAAAATAAGATACCTATCCCAACGTTCATCAGAAATTACAACCAAAATGATTGAAAATTTGCCTGAATACTTCTGAGCAAATTTAATTAAGATCAGCCTTTTCATTGAATTTTTTAACACAAATTGGTATAGGAAAAATGGATACCCACATTAATTTATCAAGTCTTGCACTAACATATCGTTAGACCCATAAGCAATCTTATTTTACACATGAGGACAATAAGACCCAGAAAGTCTGTTATTGCCCAAAGTCACACCATTGGGATTAGGACATAGATATCTTTTTTCTTAGTATACATTTTTTCCATTAGCTGTGATTTTTGTAAATGTTTATCTTCAACATTCTTGTTCACAGGTGTTTTCTTTGCCCGATACATTAACTTACAATTTCCTAGTCTCACTACTTTTTTTTTCTTGCATAAAGTGATGCATACTTAGCTATTAAGTATACATTTGAAAAACATTTCAGATTACATTAGGCTTTAGTAGAAGTACATGGTACTTTTTTGAAATACTAGGTGCTAAATAGTAGTAGGTTTGTTCCACTAGAATATAGTCATATATTACTTGTTCACAAACTAATTAATGAAATTTCTAGATCATTGACACTCAATATCTGGTTTTGTTATAAAAAGTCAAAAGTATAGGGGCACCTGGGTGGCTCAGTGGGTTAAAGCCTCTGCCTTCGGCTCAGGTTATGATCTCAGGGTCCTGGGATCAAGCCCCGCATCGGACTCTCTGCTCAGCGGGGAGCCTGCTTCCTCCTCTCTCTCTGCCTGCCTCTCTGCCACTTGTGATTTCTGTCTGTCAAATAAATAAAATAAAATATTAAAAAAAAATAAAAAGTCAAAAATATATATCTATATATTACTACTTAGGCATATTTATATACATGCATATATACAAACATATATATAATCTTATATACACAAGATATATAAATATATATATAATCTTATATATATACAAAATATATATATAGGACTCCTACTTAGGCATATTTATATACATGCATGTGCATACACAAAATCTGTTACATAAGTATCAGGGACTCATGGATTTCCTCAAAGTCAATCCATGAGCCTGAGCTATGGGTCTCATTTTAGACCATTGTTGAATTCTTTTTTTTTATTGCTTGTAATGCCCATTTTCTTGTACAATAGTATAAAATAAACCTCTGAAATTTGGTAGAAATCATACATCTTTGGTCAAGTTTACCAGTCTGATTGATAGCTGGTGAGGGCTGTTGAAAATGAAAGAAGTAAATGACTCACACGATGTTTTGAAATTTATTAGGTGCGCTCTTTACCCATGTCACCCTTATTTCCCATTTTCTTTTTTTTTTTAACAATGAAATGTATACAGCTTTATTAATAATCTGTAAGAAGTCATACTCTGGCACAGTGAAAAATTCCCTATCTTTTTTTTTAATTTTTTTTTAATTTAAGCTTTATTTAAACATATAATGTAACCACACCACCCTCTCCCAACCCCTCTCCCCCCAACCCTGCTCAGTTTGTTTTATGACATTAAGAGTCTCTATTGGTTTGTCTCCCTCCCAATCCCATCTTGTTTCATTTTTTCTTTTCCTACCACCTTAACTCCCACCCCCGTTGCATCTCCACTTCCTCATATCAGGGAGATCATGTGATAGTTGTCTTTCTCCAGTTGACTTATTTCACTAAGCATAATACACTCTAGCTCCATCCATGTTGTCGCAAATGGTAAGATTTCATTTCTTTTGATGGCTACATAGTATTCCATTGTATATATATATACCACTTCTTCTTTATCCATTCATCTGTTGATGGACATCTAGGTTCTTTCCATAACTTGGCTATTGTGGACATTGCTGCTATAAACATTCGGGTACACGTGCCCCTTCGGATCACTACGTTTGTATCTTAAGGGTAAATACCCAGTAGTGCAATTGCTGGGTCATAAGGTAGCTCTATTTTCAATTTTTTGAGGAACCTCCATGCTGTTTTCCAGAGTGATTACACCAGCTTGCATTCCCACCAACAGTGTAGGAGGATTCCCCTTTCTCCACATCCTCGCCAGCATCTGTCATTTCCTGATTTGTTCATTTTAGCCATTCTGACTGGTGTGAGGTGGTATCTCATTGTGGTTTTGATTTGTATTTCCCTGATGCCCAGTGGTGTGGAGCACTTTTTCATGTGTCTGTTGGCCGTCTGGATGTCTTCTTTGCAGAAATGTCTGTTCATGTCCTCTGCCCATTTCTTGATTGGATTGTTTGTTCTTTGGGTGTTGAGTTTGCTAAGCTCTTTGTAGATTTTGGATACTGGCCTTTATCTGATATGTCATTTGCAAATATCTTTTCCCACTCTGTCAGTTGTCTTTTGGTTTTGTTGACTGTTTCCCTTGCTGTGCAAAAGCTTTTGATCTTGATGAAGTCCCAATAGTTCATTTTTTCCCTTGCTTCCCTTGCCTTTGGCATTGTTCCTAGGAAGAAGTTGCTGCGGCTGAGGTTGAAGAGGTTGCTGCCTGTGTTCTCCTCAAGGATTTTGATGGATTCCTTTCTCACATGGAGGTCCTTCATCCATTTTGAGTCTATTTTCGTGTGTGGTGTAAGGAAATGGTCCAATTTCATTTTTCTGCATGTGGCTGTCCAATTTTCCCAACACCATTTGTTGAAGAGGCTGTCTTTTTTCCATTGGATATTCTTTCCTGCTTTGTCGAAGATTAGTTGACCATAGAGTTGAGGGTCTATTTCTGGGCTCTCTATTCTGTTCCATTGATCTATGTGTCTGTTTTTGTGCCAGTACCATACTGTCTTGATGATGACAGCTTTGTAGTAGAGCTTGAAGTCTGGAATTGTGATGCCACCAACTTTGGCTTTCTTTTTCAATAGTCCTTTGGCTATTCGAGGTCTTTTCTGGTTCCATATAAATGTTAGGATTGTTTGTTCCATTTCTTTGAAAAAATTGGATGGGATTTTGATAGGCATTGCATTAAATGTGTAGATAGCTTTAGGTAGCATAGACATTTTCACAATATTTATTCTTCCAATCCATGAGCATGGAACATTTTTCCATTTCTTTGTGTCTTCTTCAATTTCTTTCATGAGTACTTTATAGTTCTCTGAATATAGATTCTTTGCCTCTTTGGTTAGGTTTATTCCTAGGTATCTTATGGTTTTGGGTGTAATTGTAAATGGGATTGACTCCTTAATTTCTCTTTCTTCTGTCTTGTTGTTGGTGTAAAGAAATGTAACTGATTTCTGTGCATTGATTTTATATCCTGACACTTTACTGAATTCCTGTACAAGCTCTAGCAGTTTTGGAGTGGAGCCTTTTGGGTTTTCAACATATAGTATCATATCATCTGCAAAGAGCGATAGTTTGACTTCTTCTTTGCCAATTTGGATGCCTTTAATTTCTTTTTGTTGTCTGATTACTGAGGCTAGGACGTCTAGTACTATGTTGAATAGCAGTGGTGATAGCGGACATCCCTGCAATGTTCCTGACCTTAACGGAAAAGCTCTCAGTTTTTCTCCATTGAGAATGATACTTGCGGTGGGTTTTTCATAGATGGCTTTGATAATATTGAGGTATGTGCCTTCTATCCCTACACTTTGAAGAGTTTTGATTAGGAAGGGATGTTGCACTTTGTCAGATGCTTTTTCAGCATCTATTGAGAGTATCATATGGGTCTTGTTCTTTCTTTTGTTAATGTACTGTATCACATTGATTGATTTGCGGATGTTGAACCAACCCTGCTGCCCTGGAATAAATCCCACTTGGTCGTGGTGAATAATCCTTTTAATGTACTGTTGGATCCTATTGGCTGGTATTTTGGTGAGAATTTTCGCGTCTGTGTTCATCAACGATATTGGTCTGTAATTCTCTTTTTTGATGGGATCCTTGTCTGGTTTGGGGATCAAGGTGATGTTGGCCTCATACAATGAGTTTGGAAGTTTTCCTTCCATTTCTATTTTTTGGAACAGTTTCAGGAGAATAGGAATTAATTCTTCTTTCAATGTTTGGTAGAATTCCCCTGGAAAGCCATCTGGCCCTGGGGTTTTGTTTGTTTGGAGATTTTTGATGACTGTTTCAATCTCCTTACTGGTTATGGGTCTGTTCAGGTTTTCTATTTCTTCCTGGTGCAGTTGTGGTAGTTTGTATGTCTCTAGATATGCATCCATTTCTTCCAGATTATCAAATTTGTTGGCGTGGAATTGCTCATAGTATGTTCTTATAATTGTTTGTATTTCTTTGGTGTTGGTGGTGATCTCTCTTCTTTCATTCATGACTTTATTTATTTGGGTCCTTACTCTTTTCTTTTTGATAAGTCTGGCCAGGGGTTTATCAATCTTATTAATTCTTTCAAAGAAACAGCTCCTAGTTTCATTGATTTGTTCTATTGTTGTTTTTTTGTTTTGTTTTGTTTCTATTTCATTTATTTCTGCTCTGATCTTTATTATTTATCTTTATTATTTATTATTTAGGCTTTCTTTGTTGTTCTTTCTTGAGCTCTTTTAGGTGTAGGGTTAGGTTGTGCTTTTGAGACCTTTCTTGTTTCTTGAGAAAGTCTTTTATCACTATATATTTTTCTCTCAGGACTGCCTTTGCTGTGTCCCACAGATTTTGAACCATTGTGTTTTCATTATCATTTGTTTCCATGATTTTTTTTCAATTCTTCTTTAATTTCCTGGTTGACTCATTCACTCTTTAGAAGGATGCTGTTGAGTCTCCATATTTGAGTTCTTTCCAAATATCCTCTTGTGATTGAGTTCTAGCTTCAGAGCATTGTGGTCTGAAAATATGCAGGGAATGATCCCAATATTTAATACCGGTTGATACCTGATTTATGACCAGGATGTGATCTATTCTGGAGAATGTTCCATGTGCATTAGAGAAAAATGTGTATTCTGCTGACTTGGAATGGAATAATCTGAATATATCTGTGATGTCCATCTGGTCCAGTGTGTCATTTAAGGCCTTTATTTCCTTGTTGATCTTTTGCTTGGATGATCTGTCCATTTCAACGAGGGGAGTGTTAAAATCCCTTATTATTATTGTATTCTTGTCAATGTGTTTCTTTGATTCTGTTATTAATTGGTTTATATAGTTGGCTGCTCCCATGTTAGGGGCATAAATATTTAAAATTGTTAGGTCTTCTTGTTGGACAGACCCTTTGAGTATGATATAGTGTCCTTCCTCATCTCTTATTATAGTCTTTGGCTTAAAATCTAATTTTTCTGATATAAGAATTGCCACCCCAGCTTTCTTATGATGTTCATTAGCATGCTAAATTGTTTTTCCTCCCCTCACTTTAAATCTGGAGGTGTTTTCGGGTCTACAATGAGTTTCTTGTAGGCAGCATACTGGGTTTTGTTTTTTTATCCATTCTGATACCCTGTTCCTTTTGATTGGGGGCATTTAGCCCATTTATATTCAGGGTAACTATTGAGAGATATGAATTTAGTGGCATTGTATTGCCTGTAAGGTGACTGTTACTGTATATTGTCTCTATTCCTTTCTGATCTACTACTTTTAGGGTCTCTCTTTGCTTAGAGGGCCTCTTTCAATATTTCCTGTAGAGCTGGTTTGGTGTTTGCAAATTCTTACAGTTTTTGTTTGTCCAGGAAGCTTTTTATCTCTCCATTTTCAATGATAGCCTAGCTGGATATAGTATTCTTGGCTGCCATCAATCCTGAGTTCCAAACCAAAATCACACTTGAACTTGTTAGGTTTCAATAGGAAGAAAAGTAGAACAGTGTCTGGATTAGGAACATAGGTTCAAGATTAAATTCTCCATACTGAACAAGAATTCATACTGAACAGATAGAAACAAATGATTTTGCTGCAAGACAGGGTTGGTAATTTTAGAATCAAATCATCCATGTTAGAAAATAGGAGAAAAGAGTATAGTCAGAAAGAGTCAAAAAACCAACGTAGGATCAAATAGAGGGAAAGGGGTTAAAAATCAGTACAATAAAACTGTGCCTGCTGAATGTATGTCAAAGACAGTGTGGAAGTGCACTGCCTGGATCTCTGTTCACAGAACTGGATGATCAGGTGTAAGGAGTTCACTTCACTAACACATTCTACCTTCCTTGTGGATAGAACACAGCATTTGCCTGAGGCTATGCTCTTTCCAAGGCAACCCACAGCCAAAGGGTGAGCATGGTGGTGATATTAAGCCCAACCAGCTCTGCCCTGTGCAAGACTCCTCTTCCAGGAGACTTTGTGTTTGAACTCCCACAGGAGTGTGCTGAGACATTTTTGGAGTTGCAATGCAGGCTGGGACTTTACATACCCAACAGGTATCAGACCTGTAAAATTATCTGAAGGATTTCAGGAAGCTTACTCCTGTTACACTCTTCTCCCCTTATCTCTCATCAGCATTCCCTCCAATAAATTCCTTACACTTCTAACTGTGCCTTTACATTCTTGATGTGCCAACTAGAGAAACAAACAGGTACAAAGGCAAACAGTTTTTTTATATGAAGCCCTCTAAAATGTTGTCTTCTGGGGTGGTGGTACAGAGTATTTTGTAGATACTGAAAAGCATGATTACATCATAGATAGGAACTTAAGCTTCTGTGGAATCTTTATGTTTCTAACACCACTATATATCTTTTACTCTATTTTAAACAGTTTTATATAAATATTCTTAAATACAATACACGCCAAAAATAAGATAATAGACTTCCCTTAAGGATTTGGGGCCTTTTAAAGTTTATATTATTGTTCTGTGTACCAACAGGTTGCTGAGAATTTTGAAGATCTCTTTTCATATTCTAAGTGGTTATAGGCTCCTATTTCAGTGATGTCACCTTTTTCACTTCTTATTGATAATGTGTTTCTATTCTGGTCCTACATGTCTAAATGGGTAGAACATGTGTGATCTGGAACTATTTCAAGTCTGAAATAGTTTAGTTGAGTTTATTCCCTTTTGTTAAATCCATCCCCAAATCAGGGACTAGCCTTGATTCTTGATTTCATTCATAGGAACTCTCCTGTTTGGGTTTATTAAATCATGAGTCTTTGCTAAATCAGGGTGGATCCAGAGGCGGGGTGGTGAAATGGTAGTAAGAACATAGATTTTAGACTCGGATAAACCTTTACTACCTATATGTCTTTGGGTAAGGAATTTCACGAATTGAGACATTTCCCTTGACATCTATAACATTTATTTAATAACATCACATATGCTCTGTTTCTGTAAAATTTAAATAACATAAATGCTTACAAATTCCTCAGCATGCTACACAGTCTTTGGTACATATAATATTAGTCCTCTTTAACTTCTCTAAAAGGAATGATGAACCCTTTCAGAAGTTAGTCAGGAACTTTATCAAATACACATTTCTCAGCCAACTATGCTAAAACAGTTTGCCCACAGGTTGTGTTTAACTAACCATAATTTGTAAGACATAAATCTTAAATAATTAATTTTTGTTATTAGAACCATACAAGTCATCATGCCATAAAGATACCTAGGCCTTACCATGTCTGATTTTGTGAATTTATTTCCCAATCAGTGTTTGCTGAGTGGAAGTCACAGAAAAGTTGAAAACATATTGGTTTGGAAGGTGGGTAGTATCAAGTAATGGAAGCCTACACTAGCACTTTTGAATTTCTACTTCGAAAACTCAGTGAATAGTTTCATTAATATAAATACTTTCCTCATTAATATAGAACAGTTTGAGTGATCAAGTGTATATTTAGAGCTGTTAGGAGAGATTGAATGAACATACTCAAGATAGACTTTCAGGTGTTTTTCACATGGCGAATATGAATTTGGTTATAAGTTCATATGAATATCATAATTTTAAATTGTCTTTCTTGTTTCTTATATATTATTTAATTTTACTGATAAAGAAAAAAAGATAAAAAAGGGCAAAACAGATAATCTGAAAGTAATTAATGTTGAAATACAAAAAGCTAATAGGGACATAAAATAATAATTCTGCAATCAAAATTTTATATAACACAGGAAGTATATAAGTATTTGGTGATTCTTAAAAACTTTTCAGAGACAATATAGTGATAATTATATTCAACTGCAATTATAGTCAACATTTAACATTGATTAAATTCAATGTGGACTTTTATTTATTTTTAGAATGAAAGGTATCAATAGAAGTGATGCTTTTTTGCAGAGAAGCATTGGCATAAATCACGCTGAAGCTAAATTGCTAAGGAAATGTTGAAAAAGAAAAACAAAGATGGGGGCATCATGTTGCCCAATTTCAAGTTTTACTACAAAGCTGTGATCACCAAGACATCATGGTACTGGGACATAAACAGACACATAGACCAGTGGAACAGAGTAAGGAGTCCAGACATGGAACCACAAATCAATGGTCAAATTATCATCAACAGAGCAGGAAAAAATATTCAGTGAGAAAGAGACAGTCTCTTCAACAAATGGTGCTGGGAAAATTGGACAGCTATGTATAGAAGAATGAAATTTGACCATTCTTTTGTACCATACACAAAGATAAACTCAAAATGGATAAAATACCTCAACATGAGACAGGAATCCATCAAAATCCTAGAGGAGAACATGGGAAGTAATTTCTTTGACATCGGCCACAGCAACTTCTTTCAAGACATGTCTCCAAAGGCAAAGGAAACAAAAGTGAAATGAACTTTTGGGACTTCATCAAGATTAAAAGCTTCTGCACAACAAAGGAAACAGTCAACAAAACAAAGAGGCATGGAATAGAAGATATTCACAAATGACACTATAGACAAAGGGCTGTTATCTAAGATCTATGAAGAACTACTCAAATTCAACACCCACAAAACATAAAAAGTGGGCAGAAGACATGAACAGACACTTCTCCAAAGAAGACATAGAAATAGCTAATAGATACATGAAAAAATGTTCATCATCATTAACCATCAGGGAGATTAAAATCAAAACCACACTGAGATACCATCTTGCATCAGTTTGAATGGCCAAAATTAACAAGATAAGAAACAAGTGTTGGAGAGGATGTAGGGAAAGGGGAACCCTCTTACACTGTTGGTAGGAATGCAAGTTGGTGCAGCCACTTTGGAAAACAGTGCAGAGATTCCTTAAGAAATTAAAAATAGAGCTACCCTATGATCGTGCAATTGCACTACTGGGTATTTCTCCAAAGATACAGCTGTAGTGGAAAGAAGGGCCATATGTACCTCAATGTTCATAGCAGCAGTGGCCACAATCACCAAACTGTGGAAAGAGGGAAGATGCCCTTCAACAGGTGAATGGATAAAGAAGATATAGTTCATATATACAATTGGATATTAAGCCTCCATCAGAAAGGATGAATGCCCAACTTTTGTATCAACATGGACAGGTCTGAAGGAGATTATGCTGAGTGAACTAAGTCAGTAGAGAAAGTTAATTATCATATAGTTTCTACTTGTGGAGCATAAAGAATAACATGGAGGACATTAGAAGAAGGAAAGGAAAAGTGAATTGGGGGAAATCAGAGGGGAAAACAAAGTAAGCATGAGAATTTGTGGACTCTGAGAAACAAACTGAAGGTTTTGGAAGGGGGGGCGGCAGGTGGGTGAGCCTTGTGGTGGGTATTAAGGAGGGCACGTATTGCATGGAGCACTGAGTGTGGTATACAAACAATGAATCCTGGAACACTGAAAAAGTAAAATAAAATGAAGAAAAATCCTTCTTGTAAGATTGAAACATAAATCATGGGCAGTAGACTCAATATACTTCCTAGAAAATGAAGATGTCCGTAAACCATCACACCATACTCTCCTGTCAACTTAAACAAGTAGCAATTTTAGCAATAGGGTAAATATGTAAAGAAATATAAATGCATATGGAAATATAAATCTTTAGGTATAATTTTTCCCCTAAAAACAGTAAGTTAAGTTTGATGCTTTCAATAAAGTACCAAGATGCACAAAGTTAGCCAGGTCAAAATTCAGTGCTAGAACAATACATAACTTTACATGAAAATATTACAAAGTGGTTATATGATTCCAAAAACTCTCACGCTTGCTGAGGGTATTTGAAGAAAGAGAATTTCTCTAGAGATAACTGCGCTGGGCTTGTGCTCCCCTCCTCATCCCCAGCAGCCAGGATCCCCTTTTCCTCAAACCTAAAGAGGAAGACTTTGTGAGATCTTTCAGAGAGTTTAACAACTATTCTGTGATGTAGTGTAGATACAGTGAATATGGGTTGAGGGTAGATATATAGGAGAGAAGACCACTTTGGTTGGTAAGTCCTTTCAGGGTGTATTGGATATATGAGTATTTCCTTTGGACCTAATTTATGCAGAGAGAGAAAAAGAGAGGGAGAAAGAGAGATATTTTATCAGTTATAGTTGAAAAAAGCCCAATTGAACAGAAGTTAAATAGGCAGTGTGGTAATATATAAAAATGTAGTTATGATTACATCCCACTTGTGTTTTTTCAGTACATTCATTGCATCAGTAAGCTTGCTTTCCTTACTTCCCAGATGTGTATTTGTTTATATCTGTATATACCTGTTCAGTTTTCTCCTCTTTTTCAGTATTTTCTTGACTTTTGTGTTTTCTGCTTTGCACTAACATTATCTATTTGCAAATGTCTCCTTAAGCAATTTAGTTTCTAAATTGAGCATCTGCTTCCTTTATATTCAGTGATAAAACAAGCAAAGTTGCAGCATCAAAGAAAAATTACTAGTCAAAAATCTGAGATTGTTTCCCCTTAAAATGAGGTGTAAAAAAATCACGATCTTTTTTGGAAAGCACCAGAGTATGAGCCTGCTTTGAAAAAGACACCTGTTTTCAATTTAGCCACTACAGGTTCATGACAGGGGTGCTTATATAATGTTACTCAGGACTTTTAGAGAACACAGGCTGTTAGAACATCGGAATTTATTTTCTAGTTAAGCTTAAATCCCAAGGGAAAGTACCCTAAGAAAATGTCTAAGCGTGAGTGTTTTTTTATTCAAGAGAGAGTACTGTGGTTTAAAGTATCAACTAAAATATTCCAAACTAAATAAGAATAGCAACAAATTTCATATATGAAAAGCCCCTAAATGTAAGCAAAACTTCATCTTTAGCCTGCTTATTTGATATAAATTTGTAAATCCGTTTGATTTCACATCCAACTTTAGTGATTTGTTTATGGTGCTTAAATTGGTTCTCCCTTTCAATTAAATTATTTTGAGATAGAGTTTAACTATTGGAGAAGACACAGGAAAAAAAATGTTAAGTGAAAGTGGAAAATAGCTTTGAGGGGCTCCTGGGTGACTCAGTCAGGTAAACATCTGTCTTCAGCTCAGGTCATGATCCCAGGGTCCAGGGATGGAGCCCTGTATCAGGATCCCTGCTCAGTGGGGAGTCTGCTTCTCCCTCTTCCTCTGCCTGCTGCTCCACCTTCTTATGCTCATTCACTGTCAAATAAATAAATAAAATCTTAAAAAAAAAAGGAAAATAGCTTTGAGAAAAAAATTGTGTTGGTTTTCTGTTCTCTCACTGCCCACCCTGCACAGCCCAGTCCTACTTGGTGAGGCAGTAGTAATGCCAGAGAAATAATCTAAGCATAGGCTGCTACAGATGCTCTAATGTAAAGCCAACTTGAATAGCTACCAGTAGAACAGGGTTCTCTGAGTCAGTAAGTGTCAATGAGCTGCCAGTGCTACCATTTGGCAGAGTGTTGAGTGTGCAATAATGAACAGAGGAGAAAATCCAGATAAAGGGGAAAGTACCCACATTGAATAGTTGATACAGAAAGAGTAAGTTCAAGAGAAAATCAACAGGACAGCAACACTTAGAGAGAAAGAGAGAGACAGAGAGAGAGAGGGAAAGGAAGATTAAAGAAACAGGCAGAAACTGTAAACTAGTCACACAAAACTGAATGGGTCTAATCCTACAGAGTACATTTATTTGAGAAGAGTTAAGTTTTCTGCAAAGGCAGCAATGTCCATTCTTTGCTCTGGTTACCCTGGCAACACGACTCTTTTCTCAAAACGATGCTATTAAAATAAGGAAAAAAAAAAAGAACAAAAATGATGTGAAAAGTGATTAGAGGGCAGGTCTCAAGCCACCTTGGAATTTGCCCCAGGGAAAAAATTGAAAGCTATTTGTTCCATACAGGAGTGAAATCATGAGGAAATTCACTGAATTAAGCAAGAACAAGTAGACTGTGCTGCCTTCAAATGTTTTCTCTGTGTGCTGCACAGTTCCACTCTTGGACTGAGACAAATAGAAGCCCTGCCTGCTTTGTCATGCACTGGAAGAGGCCCCACTCTGGTCTCCTTTCAACTTCATGTTCCTGGGAGGCTGGGGGTGGGGGTGAGGGATAGCCAGGCTTCTGGGATGTGGGCACTCAGAAACCATGCATCACTTCCAGAGCATTGTCCTGGTTCCCATAGGCTGGAAATCCAAGCCCCAATGGCTTCAAGTCTGTTTTCTGGATCTTCCTGAGTCCTGTATAGGGCAGATTACCCACTGTTGTGGGTGCCCCTAGGCTCGAGTGTCATCCAAGGGGAGATTATTTGTGGAGACTTTGGACAGATTTGGACATCCAGCCTGGGGTGCTTGGCCTCATAGTATAGGATCGAGGCAAGGCTAGAACAGAGGGGCATACTGCATAGCCACATTTAGTGCATAGCCACTGAATTCTGTCCTTCCAAGTAATTTTGAGGAATGTCTTTTTCAAAGTAAAAGATTAGAGCATACTTAACTCTTTGTTATTTTCAGTTTAATGTAATATTTAAGTGTTGAGCATATGGAATATGAGACTTCATTTCTGTTCTTGTTCTGATCTTGCAAATATCAAAGGCAGACTTTGGCTGCCTGTCACAGGTCATTGCACTTAACATTTGTGTTGGCAATTCTTTTTTCTATAAGTGCTCTAAAGCAAAGATGAACAATAACCCACATGCATTACGGATACTCTTGGAATATGATTTGGAAAATCTGTAAGTACAGATTTAAGATGATTCATCTTATTCTTATGCATGCACAAAATTCCATAAGACCTTCTATGCATACTCTCATTAAGGACCAGAAAAATGAGCAGACCAGGAGCCAAAGGAGAAAGTATTTGCAGAGGTAGCCACATGGATCTTTAAAAATTAAATTAAAGAATGAGACACAAGAGTTACCATAGTAAACATAAGTCATGCAAGGTGCAAAATTTTAGAATATCATATTATTTTCAGATTTTTAATCTTAATAATCAATGCTGAAAAAGTGTGACCTAATGCTTCTCAATAGACATCTGGGGTTGGTATCTTCCTTATTAGTATTTTTTCCTTAGTGACAATAATGATATTTTTAAAATATTGTCCCCACCAGTTGATCAAAAAAGGCAAAGAATGTGAAAACATTTTGAAACTATTTTATAAACCTAAATATTTTATATGTGTTAAATTAAATCAGTAAAACAATTATATGTGTACATGTTATACAGTGAAACTGTATCATATAAATATAAACACTAACCTAATTATAGTAAACATTTATGAAAATGCCTTTGAGATAAATGTTGCATTATTAGCTTTGATTTTTAATATATTACAATGGTAAGTAACGATAGGAAATGTCTAAGGCACATAAGCTGGAACATCAAATCTATTTCTCCCTCACATTTAATTATAGTATTTTAGTATAACCTTTTTTATGCAAGCTATTTGTGTAATCTCTACCTTTTAGAATCAAGTTCCAAAATATGGTGGCATTTACCAGAAATAATGGTGCAGAAAGCTAAATGACAGTCAGTAAAGGACCCTGGGGATACATAATGAACAGGCACAGAGAAGATTTTTCTTCCAGTAGAGCTTACAACCTAGTTGGGAAAAAGTAACAAAGAAGCCCTATATATTAATAAACATGTATAATTTCACTTATTCAGATAAGTGTTTTGTGTGAAAGGAACATGGTGTATAAGAGTATCTCACAAAGCAGTGGTTCTCAATCTTTAACATACATCTTAATCTTGTGGAGAGCTTACATTATTGTACAGAAACTCCAGAGCTTGATTTTGCACATCTAGCTACTTCCCAGGTAAAGCCAATGCTACAGGTACTAAAAACAAACAGACCAAAAACCAATCTGTCATTAAAGAAAAACAAAAACAAAAACAAAACAACTCCACTTAGATTGGGAGATGACTACTCTTACATTTGTATCCAGTGTGCAAAAAAATTTAAACTCAGCAAGTGCAGAATAAGTGTATATCTATTGATTTCAATTATGTGCTTTCTGTAACATATGCCCCTTCCCAGGGATTCATTCTTCTTATGACCACTTCAGAAATGATCCTGAATTTACTATGATGAGTACAATCAGCTGGACAGAAAACAAACAAGTAGTAGATTTATGACCCAAACTACAAACTCTGTATCTTTTCTCTTTTATGGCTGTCATTTCTAAAATTATATTTTAAGGTGATTGGAAATACAGAGAATTTCCTATAAAATTACATGGATTTGGAATGTCAGTATGTCAAAATATTGCAAGCTACAGCAAAATAGTTAAATGCTGGATACTTAATATTTGTAATATTTTACACCTATCTTTCTTATCTTTGGGTAGGGATGACCCTATTCAAACTGAAATATGAAATACCAAATATTAAAGCAAACCGAAAGACTGAGCATTATACAAATATAATACCACAACAAGGCCTTATGGCTATTCTTACTATCATTATATAGATAGGATTATAGAATAAAAATTTAATGTGGTTATAATTTTATAATTGTATTTATGGACAATTTTATATTAATGAAATGAATGATTAAAACATTTTTTGAAGTCTCTCTCTCTCTCTCTCTCTTTAAATAAAGGGTAAAAAAAAATCTAAAAAAAAAAAAAATTAAAAAAAAAAACATTTTTTGAAGTAGAGTTGTATATGTATCAATACATTATTCACAATATTCCCTCTAGGCGGCAACTACACAATGCAACAACACTATAATTCTCAAGTAATGAAACAAATGACCTTTGTATGCATTTAAAAGAAGCTATTCCTAAATGTTTCCTTCAGGCTTTAAGTTGAATCAAAGTTCTTCAGCCTGATATTTTTTCGGATTCTACTTGCTTCAATAAAACTCGAGTTTCTTTATTAGTTTAATCCTAAATAACAACTCTGAAAAAGAGTAACATAATGCTTTTCAAGCATAATTTTGCTCAAAGGATTTTGGTTTTAAGAATATGTGTTAGCGGGACACCTGGGTGGCTCAGTTGGTTAAGCGGCTGCCTTCGGCTCAGGTCATGATCCCAGCATTCTGGGATAGAATCCCACATTGGGCTCCTTGCTCCGCAGGGAGCCTACTTCTCCCTCTGCCTCTGCCTGCCTCTCTGTCTGCCTGTGCTCGCTCTCTCTAACTAATAAATAAATAAAATCTTAAAAAAAAAATTTTAAAAAAGAATATGTGTTAGCTGGCAATTAATGATTGACTTATGAACACATGTATCACTAAAAATAATAAAAGTAATATATGTACCAAAGTATAAATAAATCGGTATGGAATGGGCCATAATTAATGCCACTCACATCTATATGGGATAACTAAATAAAAGACGAAAATAATTTATATATTCTTGGTACAATTTCTATTTTTTAAAGATTTTTTAAAAGATTTTATTGATGTATTTAACAGACAGAGATTACAAGTAGGTGGAGAGGCAGGCAGAGAGGGGAGGAAGCAGGCTCCCTGCTGAGCAGAGAGCCTGATGTGAGGCTCGATCCCAGGACCCTGGGATCATGACCTGAGCCAAAGGCAGAGGCTTTAACCCACTGAGCCACCCAGGTGCCCCTAAAGATTTTATTTTTAAGTACTCTCCACACCAAACATGGGGCTTGAACTCACAACCCCAAGAGCAAGAGTCATATGGACTACCAACTGAGCAGGCAAGGCACCTCTCCCTGTACAATATATCCTTCCTATTGTTATAAAAATTTGCAGGGGGGAAAATGGCATAATGAATACATTAGACCTTTAATTCTGATTTGATTAATTTGTCTTTCTATATAACCATGACCTGTGGTAGTTGGGGTGGAATGCAATTAGAAATCATGGGAGTTATGATTCATTTTAGTATGAGGAAATGTCCTTAAAGAGGTAGCAGAAACTTTCAAAATTATTAAAATGAAAGTCATGAGACTCAGCTATATTGCCTTTTCTAGAAAATTGTTTCTTGATCCAAACTGTTAGACACAGAGTGGATTACATGTCCCATCTTCAGTGGCATTCAGTGCTTGACTCTGGTGTGATCTACCTCACTATGTTTTGGTTATGGATATGCACTTATCTGTCCACTCTATTGAACTTTGAACTCATTAGAGACTTTGAATATATCTTACTCATTTTTTCCCTTCCCCTTCTTTTTTTAACTTTATTTTAATTTTTAGTAATGCTATGTTTTTAGAGCAGTTTCAGGTTCCATGCAAAATTGAGGGGAAGATACAGGCATTTTCCATATACACCTAACCCCACACAAGCATAGACTCCCTCATTATAAACATCATTCACCAGAATGTTGCATTTTTTTAACTACATTGACACATCATAATTATCAAAGTCCCTAGTTTACATTATGATTTACTAATGGTGTTGTACATTTTATGGGATTGGACAAATGCATCATGACACATAACAACCATTATGGTATCCTACAGAGTATTTGTCCTGCCGTGATGATCCTCTGTGCTCTGCCTATTCATCTCCCTTCCTCCCACTCCAAGACTTTGGAAACCACTGATACTTGATTGTCTCTGGACTTATATTTAAAAAAAAATATTTTATTTAATTATTTGAAAGAGAGAGGGCTAGAGAGAGCATGAACAGTGGGGAAGAGTAGAGAAAGAGAAGCAGACTCCTCACTGAGTAGGCAGCCTGATGAGGGACTGGATCCCAGGACCCTGGGATCATGACCTGAGCTAAAGGTAGATGCTTAATCGATTGACTCACCCAGAGGCCTTCTATAGTTCTTTTTTAACCAGAATGTCATATAGTGGGAATCATACAGTATACATTTCAGACTGCTTTTTCTTTTTTCTTTTTTCCCCAATCAGTAATATGCCTTTAAGTTTCTTCCATTTCTTTTCATGGCTTGATGGTTCATTTCTTTTGAATGCTGAAAAGCATTCCATTATCTGAATGTACCACAGATTAAGCTATTCACCCAATGAAGGACAACTTGGTTGCTTTCAAGTTTTGGCAATTATAAAAAAAAGCTGCTATAAAATCCATGTACAGGTTTTTGTGTAGATCTAAGTTTCCAGCTCCCTTGGATAAATACATGCATTTGCATTCCCAGGAACAATGAATGAGAGTGCTGCTGCTCTATATACTCACAGCATTTGGCTGTTGTCAAGTGTTCAGGATTGTGGTCATTCTAATAGCTGTGTAGTAGTATCTTATTGTTATTTTAATTTGCATTTTCCTGATGACTTATGATGTAGAGCATCTTTTCATATGTTTATTTGCCATGTGTATCTCTTCTTTGAAGAGGTTTTGTCCCAGTTGTATGTCAAGCTATTTGTTTTCTTATTGTTGAGTTTAATTTAACAGCTCTTTGGATAACAGACCTTTATCAGACACCTCTCTTTGCAAATATTTTCTCCCAGTTTGTGGATGGTCTTATTCTCTTGACAGTGTCTTTTACAGAACAGAAGTTTTTATTTTAGTGAAGTCTAGCTTATCAACTATATTTTTCATGGATCATGCCTTTGGTGGGATAGCTAAAAAATCATCTCCATGCACAAGGTCATCTAGGTTTTCTAGGTTTCTTTTATATTATCTTCTAGGAATTTTATAGTTTTGCATTTTAAATTTAGATCTGTGATCCATTTTGAGTTAATTTTTGTGAAGGCTCTAAGTCCTAAATTCATTCTTTTTTTCCTTTTTTTTTTTTTCTTGTTTATGTGCCTACCACCTTGTTCCAGGACCATTTATTGAAAACATAATCTTTGGCCTATTGTATTTCCTTTCCCCTTTGTCAGATATGAGCTGACTATATTTATATGGGATCCTATTCATTTTTATAGTTCAATACCCAGCACTGTCTGGCACAAGGTGAGTTTTCACCGTATTTTTGTTCAATGAATGATGAATGAATGAGAAATCTTAGATTAATATTACATGGATACAATGTTTTATTTATTCAATTTCTAAGTTTTTTAAAGCCAGGTGACAAAAATGCATACTAAAATAAAAAAATGAAAGTGAGCATTCTGAAAGAAAAATGGTTAGAATAGTATTAATAAGCAAACAAATAATGGAATTTTTTTTAAATTGTTAATTCTAGGTTAGTATTTAGATCTCAGCATCTTATTGGCTATATTAAAAAAATGGAAGGCTGTAACAATTATATAACATTTTGGAGAAGGCAAAACTATGGGGACAGTAAATGACCAGTAGTTGCCAAGTATTGGAGGGTGGAGAAGGTGTGAATAGGAAGAGCACAATAAATTTTAAGGCAGTAAAAGCACTCTGTATGATAATATAATAGTGGATACATGTCATTATACATGTCATTATACATTTGCCCAAACTCATAGAATATACAACACCAAATCTGAACTACAGTGTAAACAATAGAATGTTGATTATGATGTACCAATGGAAATTCATCAGTTCTAGGAAATGTGCACTCTGGTGAAAGATGTTGACAATGAGGGAGTCTATACATGTTTGGGGACAGAGGGGTATATGGGAAAGCTTGGAACATTCTCTTCAATTTTGTGGTGAATGTAAAGCTGCTCTAAGTTTGTTGACAAATAGTAGATTAAAAAAGGGAAGGCTGTTGATAAGAATGAACTCTATGATAAATAACAAGTGTGCTGATCTGCAAAGAAATATAGTCAAATTAAATTTAGTAACTAGATAAAAAACCAGAAATTCTTATTATGTTGTTAGTTATAGGTGACAGTTGAACTCTAAGAGTCTCATAAACTAAAGCAAAGGGAGAAACATAATCTTAAGATTCAATATAATTGTAAAAGTAATTTTTTGGATTTTTTTGAAATTAAGACACTAGAAAAAAGTCCTTGATGCCTCTTGAAGGAACACTGTGTGATCCTTTAAAAATCCCTATAATGATTATAAAGGCAAATTTTATATATTGGTTCCTACAGCATCCTCAATCCAAGCTGAGCTCATGATGCCACAGGAAAGTCTAATCAAAGAAGTTAAGATATCAAAGCATTGAAGTCCAAATCCAGAGACCCTAAAACATAGTACATATATAAGATAATACTTATTCTCCATTTCAAATGTGATACATGATTCAACACATGGTCCAGGAGTAACCTTATTAATAGCAACCACCAGTTTTTATTAGTTCATTTTTTTTAATATTGAGGAACAAAGAGTACAATACCATAGTTTGTAGAAATCTAGAGACCTGATAGTCACTCTGTTGATCAAAGGAAGCCCTATGGTGTGCCTGAGTGCCTCAGTCAAGTAAATGTTTGACTCTTGTTTTTGGCTAGGGTCAAAACAAGGTCGTGGGATAGAGCCCCAGGTTGGGCTCTGTGCTCAGCAGGAGTCTGATTGGAGATTCTCTCACTCTGCCCCTGCTCCTACTCTCTCTCTCTCTCTCTCTCTCTCAAATAAAGCAATCAATTGTTAAAATAAAACAAAATAAATGCAGGCCTATATGTTTTATAATAAACTAAAAGTAGTAAGGATGGTTGATATCTAAGATGAAAATTAGATTTCAAACCAAAGAATTTTGTCTAAATAAGTGGTCCACACCATCTTTGTATAGAGTTGGTAAGAGAAAGTATACAGGGCCTGATGTTTTCTTGGTAAATAAGTCTGCATTTGTTCCAAAAAATAATAAATAAATGACTGAGGCCTTAAAGACTTATACCACACTAGATGGTGTCAATAATTTTATCCTGAACACTTTTCACAACAAATATTATCAATCACTCACCAGGACCTCTAAAACACTGCATTTTAAGCAATTTGACTTCCCAGTAAACCATTAAAAGCTAAATTAGTTGTAAAATATACCCTGAGGTAACTAAACATGTTAGCACACTGGATATAGTTATTGGATATAAGCCAATTAGACATTGGAGAACATGTGCCCAAATGGATTTCAGTGTTAGAGTAGTTGATTCTAAGTCATTCTATCTGATAGCAATTGTCAGCCACTAGATCATGATGATGAAGTCATTTTACCAATGTGTTGTGGATACAACATTTTTATTGTTATTGTTGTTATTTTTTAAGTAAACTCTATCCCCAATGTGGGGGTCAAATTCATGACCCCAAGATCAAGAGTAACACACTGTACCTACTGAGCCAGACAGATGCCCCCAGAAATGGTATCTTTTGGTTATCTACAGTTGTGACAACCATTCATTCAGTTTATCTAAGAGTTATATTAAGTCATTAATCCAAAGTTAAAGAGAAGGAATGTTAAGAACTCTGATTTAGAGAAAATGGGGTTTGGTGTATATTTCAACATTGTATCACCATAAGATATGTGGGTAATAAAATTATGTATCTATGTATTATACTCATCTGCATTGTGTGAATTATATTAAATAGAATCCAATATACTGTTTCAAAATGAAAGTTTAAAAAAAGAAAATGAAAGTTATATGTGCAAAGATTTAGTGGTTTAAATCACTTGAAATCTAAAACCAGACAAAAATTATCATAATCATAATAAGTTATGCTATTTTCAACCATCTACATTTTTAGTGGATGTTTATCTTCTGTCATTTTTTAAAAACAGTTTTATTTATTTATGACAGAGAGAGAAAGCGAGAGAGGGAACACAAGCAGGGAGTAGCTGGAGAGGGAGAAGCAGTCACCCTGCTGAGCAGGGAGCCTGTAGCAGGGCTTGGCACCAGGATTGTGACCTGAGCTGAAGGCAGATGCTTAAAGACTGAGCCACCCAGCTGCCCTTTTTGTCATGTTTAAACAGAAAAAAATTTTCTATGACTGAATCTGAGAAGAAATTTTTTTAAAAAAAGCAAAATATCTAAATTATGTATTTATCATTATAAAAAGAATTTGTTTTTAAACTTGAAATCAAGACTAAGATCATTTTTCTAGGAAATACATGTTACTTTCTTTTCTAAACTTTTCAGATATGTTAATTCATTTATTCATCAATATATCAATTATTTAAGTGCCTATCAAACCAATACACTGTACACCTTAAACACAATGTTATACGTTGATTATATTCCAAAAAAGAAAAGGAAAAGAATGGGATGTCTGTGTGGCTCAGTCGTTAAGCGTCTGCCTTTGGCTCAGGTCATGATCCTAAGGTCCTGGGATCAAGCCCTGCATCGGGCTCCTTGCTCAGTGAGAAGCCTGCTTTCCCTCTTCTAGTCCCCTGCTTATGTTCCCTCTATTGCTGTGTCACTCTCTGTCAAATAAATAAATAAGTAAATTCTTTAACCAAAAAAAGAAAAGAAAAACAAATCCCAAGCCTCCAGACCTCAGAGTTCACAGGTGATACAAAAAGACTACAACATAGTTAAAAACTCAGACATGGTTCACCAACCTGGTTCTCATCCCTTCCCCCCCTTGAACTAGTTGTGTGACTTTTGGTAAATTCTTTAACAAAATCTTAGTATTGTCACTTAAGATGAGAACCTTAGAGGTAATAATTTTGCTTCGCAGGATTGCCTTGAGAATTAAATGAGATAATGTGCTAAACCCATTTTTGGAATATTAGCTCATGGTAACCCTTTATCGATATCTTCTAAATGTTGTAAAAGAGCATAAAAGGTCTGAATAATGCTTAGTCAGGCTTTGTGGTCCACAGTGAGTCAGATCTACAGCAGGGAATGAGGAGGAACAGTTATTCTGGGTGTAGTCCCAAAGAAGAAAGTAACTGTTTTTTGTTTTGTTTTGTTTTGTTTTTGTTTTAATTAAGTGCCTCTATATGCTAAGACCTGAAGAGATAAAGGAACAGAGGTCCCTAACTGTCATGGATCTTATAGCCAATAATAAAGCAAACATCTGTCTCTGTCTCTCTCTGTCTTTGTGTGTGTGTATGTGTGTAAAAATGTAATTTAGAAATGCATATAAAGCTTAATCAATATAGTGGATATTGGGATGAAGAAAAGGGATGCTCTGAATAGAGGAAATTGTATCAAAGGTATCAAATAAAATTTCACAGATGTTATGGCATTTAAACTTCAGTCTGAAATATAAAATTAGGAATAATTACTTGAAGAATAGACTAGAATTGCTATGGAATCATAAAGGTTAAATGAATTACATGTTGCTTCTGAAGAATAAAAGTGTAGAGGTCTTATAAAAGTAGGGCAATTGGGGCACCTGGGTGGCTCAGTGGGTTAAAGCCTCTGCCTTCGGCTCAGGTCATGATCCCAGGGTCCTGGGATCGAGCCCCATGTCGGGCTCTCTGCTCTCAGTGAGCCTGCTTCCCCCTCTCTCTCTGCCTGCTTCTCTGCCTACTTCAGATTTCTGTCTGTCAAATACATAAATAAAAATAAAATCTTTAAAAAAAAAAAAGTAGGACAATTAAGACTATAGTATTGGAACAGAGGGTCAGTGGATCAGAATGGAAACCCTAGAGGTAGACTCACACATGTTTGAAACATTCAACATATGACAGAAGGAGCTTTGCAGATCAATGAGGGGAAAGAAGGGTTCTTCAATAAATGGAGCTGAAAATAAAATGGTAATCTGTGCGGAAAACAGATAAAATTGGATGCCTAACTCATGTCATGAACCAGGGTAAACTTTGGGTACATTAATGTCAACAACAAAACTTAAATTTTGAGCAGAAAAAAAAAAATTGAGACATTCACAAGATACTGAATTAAGGAAAAATTCTAATTCCAAAACACTATACAAAAAAGAACATTAATCACAAAAGAAAATATTGATAATATTGACCATAGTATATTAACATTAAGAAAATTGGTTCTTTCAAATATACCATAAGAAAGTAAAAAGAGAAATTACAAACTATAGATGTTGAAAGAGCATACAGTGGAGAGATCAGTATCAAGTATATATAAATAACTTCTATTATTAATAAAAATCACAACTCAATAGGAAAACATGGACAGCAGACATGAATAGACCTTTCTTATGAAAGGAAACACATATAGCAAAACAATTTATGAAGAATTATTTAATATCACTTGTGATCAGGGAAATGCAGATCAAAGGTGGAATGACATATTTATATTCAATCAACTGGCAAAAAGTAAAAAGGCAGATCATATTGTTAGAATTGATGCATCTCCATATTTCTTTTTAACTGAGGTGAAATTGACATATAGCATTTTATCAGTTGCAGATGTATCACACAATAATTCAATATTTGTATGCACTGTGAAATAAATACCATAAAAAATCTAGTTGTCATCTGTGAACATACAAAGATACAATTTTTTCTTATGATGACTTTTAAGTTTCACTTTCAGCAACTTTCAAATTTGCTAGAAAGTATTTTTGATTATTGTTCTCATGTTGTAGATTATATCTCTATGACTTATTTTTTTTTCTAGATGTTTTCGTCTCTTGACCCCATAACCCATTTCTCCTAACCCCAAAGTCCCTTCCCTTCTGACAACCATCAATCTAATCTCTGAATTTATGAATTTTGTTTTGTGTAAAGATCCCATATATAAGGGGCACCTGGATGGCTCAGTGGGCTAAAGCCTCTGCCTTCGGCTAAGGTCATGATCCCAGGGTCCTGGGACCCAGTCCTGCATCAGGTTCTCTGCTCAGCAGGGAGCCCGCTTCCCTTCCTCTTTCTCTCTGCTTGCCTCTCTGCCTGCTTGTGATCTATGTCTGTCAAATAAATAAAATCTTTAAAAAAAGAAGAAAGATTCCATATATAAGTAAAATCACATAGTATCTGTCTTTATATCACTTATTTCACTTGTTTAACATAACACTCTCAAAGTCCATCCATGTTGTTGCAAATGGCCAAGAATTCCTTCTTTTTTTATGGATGAGGAGTATACACACACACACACACACACACACACACACACACACTAAATTCTCTTATCCATTCATCCACTGATGGACACTCAGGCTGTTTCCATATCTTGGTTAATATGAATAATGTTATAAGGAACATAAGGGTATATATTTCTCTTTGAATCAGTGCATTCTGTTTTATTTGACAAATGCCTAGTAGTGGAATCACTGGCATATGGTCATTCTTCTGTTGTGTTTTTGTTTTTTTTTTTGTTTGTTTGTTTTGTTTTTTCATTTCATCCATAATGTTTTCCACATAGTGGCTGTACCAGTTCACACTCCCATCAATAGTACACCAGGGTAAACTTTTCTCTACATTCTCACCAACACTTGTTATTTCTTGTCTTTTTGAATAGCTATTCTGAGAAGGTGATATCTCATTGTAGTTTTGATTTGCATTTCCCCAATGATTATGATGCTGAGCACCTTTTCATGTGCTAATGTTAAGTCCAAGTATAAAGTTAGCTGTGGATTTTATTATATCGAAGAGTGTTCACTCTACATCTGCTTTGTTGAGAGTTTTTTTTTTAAAGATTCTATTTATTTATTTGACAGACAGAGATCACAAGTAGGCAGAGAGGCAGACAGAGAGAGGGGAGAAGCAGATTCCCTGCTAAGCAGAGAGCCCGATGCGGGGCTCGATCCCAGGACCCTGGGATCACTACCTGAGCCAAAGGCAGAGGCCCCAACCCACTGAGCCACCCAGGCACCCCTGCTAAATATTTTAATTATAAGTGAATGTTGAATTTCATCAAATGCTTTTCCTCATCTGTTAAGGTGATTACATAATTATTATATTTCATTTTGTTAATATGATATATCATTATGATTGATTTGTAGATATTGAACTATCCTTGCAACTCTGGAATAAATCTCATTTGGTCATCCTGTATATTCCTTTTAATGTATTGTTGAATTTAATTTGCTAATCTTTATTTTTAAAGATTTTATTTATTTAGGGGCACCTGGGTGGCTCAGGGGGTTAAAGCCTCTGCCTTTGGCTCAGGTCGTCCCAGGGTCCTAGAATCGAACCCTGCATCTGGCTCTCTCCTCAGCAGGGAGCCTGCTTCCTCCTCTCTCTCTGCCTGCCTCTCTGCCTACTTGTGATTTCTGTCTGTCAAATAAATAGATAAAATCTTTAAAAGAAAAAAAAAACTTAAAAAAAAGATTTTATTTATTTATTTGTCAGAGAGAAAGAGAACATAAGTGGGGGAATGGCAGGCAGAGGGAGAAGCAGGCTCCCTGCTGAGCAAGGAGCCTGCTGGAGGACTTGATCTCAGAACCTGGGATCATGACCTAAGCCAAAGTCAGATGCTTAAAAAATTGAGCCACCCAGCCATCCCAGGTTTGTTAATCTTTTGCTGAGGATTTTTTGCATCTATGTTTATCAGGGATCTTGGCCTATAATTTTGTGTTGTGGTCATACTGTGTTTTTCTGGCCTTGGCTTCAGGGTAATTCTAACCTTGCATAATGAGTGTGGAGGTATTCCTTCCTCTTTAATGTTTTGAAAGAGTCTGAGAAGGATAGGTATTAAATCTTTGATTACTTGGTAAAATTCATCAGTAAGACTATATTGTCCTGGAATTTCTTTTTGTGTGGAGTTCTTTGATTACTCACTCAATTTCCTTACTAATAACTGGTCTTCTCAGACTTTCTATTTATTCATAATTCCTGGAAGATTGTATTTTCTAGAAATTTGTTCATTTATTCTAGTTTGCCCAATTTGTTGGTGTACAATTTTACAGGATAGTTTTAATGATCTTTTGTATTTATGTAGTATCAGTTGTTAACTTTTCCTATTTCATTTCTGAGTTTACTTATTTGAGCTCTTTTCCTTTTTCTTGGTTAGTCTAGCTAAAGGTGTAATTTTTGTTTATCTTTCCAAAGAACAAGTTCTTAGTTTCATTGTTTTTTTCCTACTGTCTCAAATCTCTAGTTCATTTATTTCTTCTCTGATATTCTTAATTTCTTTCCTTCTGTTAACATTGGGCTTCATTTCTTCTTCTTTTTTGAGTTACTTTTGATGTAAAGTTAGATTGTTTATTTGAGATCTTTCTTGTTTCTTGAAGTAAGTCTATCTCTCCATGAACTACCCTCTTAGAACTGCTTTTTCTGCATTCAATAGATTTTATTATATTGTATTTTTATTTTAATAGGTATTTAAAAAATTTTTTTCATTGATCCATTAGTTGTTCAGTAGTATGTTGTTTAATCTCCACATATTTGTGATGTTTCCAGCTTTCTTTTTATAATTTCTTTCATACCATGTGATCAGAAAAGATGCTTGACAGGATTTAAATCTTCTGGAAGTATTTGAGGCTTCATTTTGTGGCCTAACGAGATCTATCCTAGAGAATGTCCTATGTGCACTTGGAAAAGTATGTGAATTCTGCTGCTCTTGGGTGGAATATTCTGTACATATCTATTAAGTCCCTTTAGTCTAATGTGTCATTTAAGGCCAATGTATCTTTATTAAATTTTTGGTATGGATGATCTATTCATTGATACAGGTGGGGATACAAGAGGTTAACATCCTCTACTATTATTGCATTGCTTTCATATTATTAATGTTTGTCTGTTAATATTTGCTTTGTATATTTAGGTGCTCCTATGTTATGCTCATAAATATTTCTAAGTATTAGATCCTTTGTTGGATTGACCCTTTTACTATTATATAATACTCTTCTTTGTCTCTTATCACAATTTTTTTTTTTAGCCTAGTTTGTCTGGTAATAAAAGTATAGCTATACCACATTTCTTTTCATTAGCATTTGCATGGAATGTCTGTCTCTTTACTTTCAGTCTGTGCACTTACATCTGAAGTGAGTCTTTTGTAAGCAACATAAAGAAAAATCTTTTCTCTTTAATCCATTTAGCCACTCTATGTCTTTTAATTGGAGAATTTAGTTCATTTAAATTTGAAGTAATTATTAACATGTATGTACTTCTTGCCATTTTTTAAATTTATTCTGGCTCTTTTTGTAGTTCTTTTATGATTTTTTCTTTTTTTGATCTCTTATGATTTGAAACTTTCTTTACTCTTATGTTAGATACCTTTATCTTTTTTGTCTATCTACAATGATTTTGATTTTTAATTATCATTGAGGTTCACATGTAAGAGATTATACATACATGAAGCAATCTACTTTAAGTTGATAGCAACTTAAGTTTGAATGTATTGCAAAACTGCTTATTTTTACTCCCTGTCACCCATATTTTATGTTTTTGTTGTCGTATTTTGCAACTTTTTATTTTTATACCTTAAATAATTACTGTAGTTACAGTTAACTTCATGACTTTTGTTTTTTAACCTTCATACTAGCTTTATAAGGGATTAATCCTCTACCTTTACTATGTATTTACCTTTACCAGTGAGATTTTTACTTTCATATCCTTTTTTTATTCCTAATTATTGTCTTTTCTTTTCAGCATGAAGTACCTCTAACATCTCTTGTAAAGCTAGTTTAATGGTGATAAACTTCTTTAGCTTTTGCTTATCTCCATCTCTTCTTCAATTCTGAATGATAATCTTTTTTTAAATATTTTTAAAAATTTTATTTATTTATTTGACACACACACAGAGAGAGAGAAAGAGAGAGAGAGAGAGATCACAAGTAGGCAGAGAGAGAGGGGAAGCAGGCTCCCCACTGAGCAGAGAGCCCAATGTGGGACTCAGTCCCAGGACCCTGAGATCATGACCTGAGCCAAAGACAGAGGCTTAATCCACTGAGCCACCCAGGCACCTCTGAATGTTGATGGATAAGGTATTTTTGGTTGGAAATTTTTTCGTCTCAAGACTTTGAATATGTCATACCAATCTCTCCTGACCTGCAAAGTTTCTGCTGAGAAATTTACCAAGATTATGGGGGTTCCATTTTACACCACAAGTTGTCTTGCTCTTATTACTTTGAAAATTATGTTTATCTTTAAAATTTAATGCTTTAATTATAATGTGTCTTGGTGAGGATCTCTTTGGGTTCATCTTATTTGGAATTCTGTGTGCTTCCTATAC
Source organism: Taxidea taxus jeffersonii (assembly GCA_003697995.1). Classification (NCBI taxonomy): domain Eukaryota; kingdom Metazoa; phylum Chordata; class Mammalia; order Carnivora; family Mustelidae; genus Taxidea; species Taxidea taxus. The sequence goes on from ML093564.1 coordinate 154,796, forward strand.
CTGGATGTGTGTTTCCTGCCCCAAGGTAGGGAAATTTTTAGCCATTTTTAAAAATATATTATCTACTTTTTTTTTTAATCTCTCTCTTTTCCTGCTGAGATCCCTAAAATGAAAATATTATTCTGCCTCATGTTATCCCACAATCCCTTAAGCTGTCTTTACTTTTTAAAATTCCTTTTTTTTTTT
>ML093564.1:155381-196074 GCA_003697995.1 Taxidea taxus jeffersonii
TTTTTTTTGTTTGTTTGAAACATATTTATTCATTTTCTTATTCATTTTGCTTCACTGTCTGTGTTGGTTTTTGTGTATTAGGCAGAATAAGTGCCTCATCCAGTCTTGAAGGAGTGACCTTGTGCAGGAAATGAACCTTATCATCCAATTTACCTTTGCTCTTGGTTGTCTCTTTAACTTTTGTAGTTGTCTAAGCAGCCTGATTTATCCTTGATAGGTCCCAGTTTTGAGGATCTGCCAAGATATGTCAATGTTTGAAAGGGAGCAATCTCAGTCAGCACTTAGCTTCAGGCTGTTTGGAAGCCAGATCCTCAGGCACCAGCTTTTAAGTTATTGAGATTTTATGTAATCCCGTGGGAATGCAATCATAAACCCTGTTGGCCTCCAAATTAGGAGATCTGGAGGTGTTCCCTGGGAAACAGTTGCAAAAATTTGGACTTCAGGCAAATGTATATGCTCTTTTCTGGGAGGCACCCATGAGCTGTAATATGGGCAGAGGAGAGCACAGTGATGGTGTTCCCCATCTACATTTCCTGTCTATGCAATGCACTGGGGGTGGTAGCCTGCTAAGAACTATCTTTCTGATTTTATAGTGCCCTGGCTTCCAAGTGTGCAAGATCCCACCCACTATGGGTAGGTGTTCAAGGGGCATCCCTATGTAGACTGCAGGCATCTACAAGTTTTAGGTAGGCAGTGGAAGAATACTGGGGACAGGGCATACTTTTTGGCTTTAAAAAGGCAACGACAAATTGCTTTGACTGTTTGTGTCCACCAATACTAATAAGGCAATGAGAGAGTGCTGTGCCTGAGTACCTCATCAGCTTTAGCAGGGAAGCAGGAGTATGCTATGATTGTGCATACCCATCCACTGGCTTTAGTACAGCTGTGGGAGAATGCTGTGCCTGCACATTTCCCCCAGCTTTAGCAAGACAACAAGAAAATGCAGTGACCACTTGTGACCTTGTGCTTTAACAAGGCAGCAGAAGGGTGCTGTGTCTGCACATGAATGCCTGCACTAGCCAGGTAGAGGGAGAGAGCAAAAATGGCATCTGCCCATCCCTCCATCCCTGGAGAGACTTCCAACTGCTCCCTGCCCCTCTGGCAGTTGCTTTCAGATTAGCAAATTAATCTACTTCATGTATAGTCTAGGCAAACTGTTGTCTTTGCACCAAGTCTTAGGCAAATGAGTCTGAACATGAGCCCTTTAAAATGTACATCTCAGTTCCCTACAGCCCTTTGGTCTCTTGGACATTAGTCCATTGGTTTTCAAAGCCAGATGTTTTGGGGGCTTATGTCTAGTCCAGGCCCCAAGAGTAGCGGGATCTAATGTGGGACCACATCCCTCACTTTTGAGGGAGAAGCTGCAGACTTGGGAAATCCCTCTCCCCATTGTGGGTCATCATATTGGGGGTGGGTTTTGGTGAGACCACATTTCTGCTTCTCCTATAATCTTGATGTGGCACGTTTATGTTTTGTTCTAGAAGAGCTGTTCAGTTGATGTTCAATTCTTCTACAGAGGGAACTCCTCCATATGTAGATGTAGACTTGGATGCCCATGTCAGGAAGTGAGTTCAGGATCTCTCTACACTATCATCTTGGACTGCCACTAACATCTACATTCTTATGACTCTTTTTGATAACTTAGAACACATGGCACTCAAAAAAGAATCAAGGAAGTCTAGACGAGAATAATTTTCTGCCATAAACTTAACAAGTCTTAACTATATGCTTGATTTTATTCCATATGAAAGAATATTTGAGGTGCCTGGGTAGCTCGGTTGGTTAAGCAACTGCCTTCAGCTCAGGTCATGATTCCAGAGTCCCAGGATCGAGTCCCACATTGGGATCCCAGCTCCATGGGGAGTCTGCTTCCCCTCTGATCTTTTCCCTTCTCATGTTCTCTCACACTCTCTCTTTCTCTTTCAAATAAATAAAATATTTTTTAAAAAAGTTTAAAAAAAAGAATATTTGGAGCACTAGAGTTATATATAGATTACTCATGTTAATGAGGTAGAAAATATTTGAAATAGCTCATCATTTTCCAATCCCTTATACATTAATCCTGGACATCTATATATAGCCAATGAGTTTAACTTAATGAGATTGGTCTCAAGATATTCTGTCCTGACTAATATCCTGACTGGACCACATTCCGGATTTAGTAGGATGAAGGGAAATAGACAAATGGAAAGTAGCATCTGCTCTGTCTCCTAAATGAAGCTGGTATAACAGAGGTTTCCATAAGAATGATAACATCACGGAAGCATTTAAACATAATTGGATTACTCTCAGTACAATTACCCCTATAAATGTGCTTTGAGTCTTCCTATGACCTTCTGTATCTAATTGGCAAAATTTAGTAGGAGGAGAGAAAAGCAATAAATACAGGATGTGAATTTCAGTGTTTCAGCAGCATAATTGCTACTTATTAATAGGTGTTTCTTATCTTTTTTGGACCTCACTGTTGAGTTTCAGCAATAGTCTTATAATATTTATTACATTCATGCATATATTTATAAATACATATGAATAATATGTACTCTACTTTATATCACTGAGTACCACATTGAATTAATTAGTACTTAAGGAAATAAATACTATTTCTATATCTTTTCTTTCTGAAAATCTTGGTGTTTTTCAGAAATTTTACATGGAAACAATCTAAGATACTGGTGTTAAGCTGTTTAGAGACCTAATAGTAGAGCATGGAAGGAAATAAACACATGAATGAGGAGATACAAACATATGTGTTCAAATAAATCTATTTTACTTTGCCTTGTGTTTTACTATGATAGTAAATGAGCGAGATGCTGCCCATCTCACATACCTCTTACATGAAAATTCAGATTAGAAAGACTTGGTTGAATCATAATGTCAAATATTAGATATTTGTGTGCAAACTCATCAAAGTAGTTATCAAATTACAGTCCCTTGACTATTACACTTAAAACTGAGAAGATAAATTGATTTAGCAAAATTTATCACTTTTTTAGGTAAATTATATAACTATTTAGTCAAAATTACTCTGATGAATCAATGAAAAGTAATTATCTATGTAAAATACATGGTAGATACAGTTTTCATATTTGTTATTCTTCTCTGTACTGACGCAAAATTTCTTACAGATTTATATTCAACCGTGTATGATAATTATTACTATAAATCTATGCTAAAGCACCTCATTATTCTTTCCCTCTGTTGATTCTTCTGGGAACTTTTTTTAACTTTTGAAGTCATCTGATAATCTATAATTCTCTTAGTAGATATTCTAGGTCTTTTTTTCATCCCCAATTTCATTCTTTTAGTTAGTGCTTTTGCAAGAATGAATTTGATGCCATTACAGCCATTAGAAAGTATTAAATTCAGACACAGTCACAATGTCAATTACAAGCATGGTTAGAAATAAAATATGGATGGAAAACTGAAGATGTGTATAAATAAATTGCCATCCATTCTTTGTATTATATTCCACAGATACACACTAAGAGACTACATGATACCTATCATGCTGAGCTATAGGACCATTTCTTTTCTGCTTGTATGTGAAAACATATATATATATATATATATATATATATATATATATATTTTTTTTTTTTTATGATAGGTTTTGAAACAGTGACCACTGAGAAATTTGGTATCTAAGCTGACAAATGATTAGTATGGAAGATCTTAATGTGTTATAAGTAGAATAATATTTCATGTTATATAATTTTGTGGCATTAACATTATCTATATACTGTAAGAGCCACTTATAGAAAATAGAGATATAGTGATTTTTCACTTATAGTGAAGTAGGAACTGCTGCAATGCATTTGAATATGCAAATTTGAATTCCACTTCAGTGAGCTTACATTAGAGTCAAGTTTTCTGCCAGAACAAAAAAGAAGCATTTATAATTCAATGGTTACTCAACGTTTTAAAGAATGATCTGATACATTTTTGAAAACGCAGTTTTTTTATTTGTTCAGGCATGGACAAGTTAAACTACTTTGAATTTTGTCATCTATGGACTACTATCTTCTGAGTCAATGATTTCTCTGAGAATTACTTCTTTAACAAATAGCAAGGTGGTAAGAAAGTGTCCTTATTATGAAAACAATTAACACAATACTGTGTCTGGGAAATATATAAAACAATCTTTTTTAAGCATAAATTTTTATCAGGAATCTCTTAAATGGGACAGAAAATGACATGAAACAAAAATATTTCAGGAGAAGCTATCTTTATTAAAGAAGAAAAAAGTGAGTAAAAAAATGGAGAGAGAACTAATGGACATCTCTAAACTGCATATTTCTTTTTTTTTTTTATTTTATTTATTTGAAAGAGAGAGATCACAAGTAGGCAGAGAGGCAGGCAGAGAGGCAGGCAGAGAGAAAGGGGGAAGCAGGCTCCTCACAGAGCAGAAAGCCTGATGTGGGGCTCAATCCCAGGACCCTGAGATCATGACCTGAGCCGAAGGCAGAGGCTTTAATCCACTGAGCCACCCAGACGCCCCTAAACTGCATATTTCTGTATAACAAGTCAATATGCTATCAGTATTGCATTACAATATAAAATAAAGAAGTCATAGAAAATGGGGATTCTATATTGTCACAAAATCCTCATAACAATTTATAGGAATAATTTGATCCCTGCTTATAAACAAATACTAAGTTTAAATGTATAATTTTATATCACAAACCATATTACTTAAATCCTAAAATACTTATTTTGTTAGCATATAGGAAGCCTTTAAAACAACACAATATATTCATTCTGAGGCAGTGTGTTACTGAGAAAGTACGTTTGTAAAAACAAGTATTTTCTTTTGAGAATGTATGTGTCTGCTTTACCAATAGAGTGTATATCTATCAGGATAATCTAAGTTATGTTGTGATAATAATCCAAAAATCTCAACAAAAGTTTATGTCTTGGGGTGCCTGGGTGGCTCAGTGGGTTAAAGCCTCTGCTTTCGGTTCAGGTCATGATCCCAGGGTCCTGGGATCGAGGCCTGCATCGGGTGTCCCGCTCAGTGGGAAGCCTGCTTCCTCCTCTCTCTCTCTGCCTGCCTCTCTGCCTACTTGTGATCTCTGTCAAATAAATAAATAAAACCTTTAAAAAAAAAGTTTATGTCTTTTCCTGTCCATCAGTGTTGAATAGCATCCTGTTGCATGTTGTCCTCAATCGTGGGCCCATGCTAACAGAACACTCACCCACTGTTAACTGTGTAGAGAGAAAAAGAAGGTAGTGAATTATACTCACTCATAAAGTTCTTCCAATATGTAACACACAATGAAAAAAGCAAGTCATATGGCTACACCTCACTTTAAGATCAAAGGGATTGTCATTTACCAAGTGCCAGGGAATGGAATTAGAAATATTTAGTTTATAATGTTAATGACTAACATAGGATTATTAAAAAATATACATATGTCTGACCAGCAAAATCTGGTCAAATCTTGGTTAGACAAGCCTGGTATTAGAAGATGACAGTCTAAATTATATTACTATATACTGTCAGCTTAACCAAAGCCAACCCAAAATATATCACCATCATTAAAAACCAAGTAAAGGGGTTCCTGGGTGACTCAGTGAGTTAAAGCCTCTGCCTTTGGCTCAGGTCATGATTTCAGGGTCCTGGGATTTAGCCCTGCATCGGGCTTTCTGATCAGCAGGGAGCCTGCTTCCCTCTCTCTCTCTGCCTGCCTCTTTGCCTACTTGTGATCTCTGTCGAATAAATAGATAAAATCTTTAAAAAAAATAAAAAGCAAGTAAAGCAGTATTTAAGAAGGATCACAGAAATAACTTACAATTTTTCCACTGAATGTAATAATGTTTTTATTTCTGTAGAAACAGAGAAAAGGAGAAAAACGGGGGAAAACATAATAACCATTGTTAGGTTCACCATTAAATTCATTTTGTTTTAAACATGCATTACAAATGGCATTATTTTGGTTAAGTATGACAAAGTTAGAAAAAAATTTTTGATTATTTTAATGACTGAAAAGAAATGCAGTTAAGAGAATGTATTGTCTGGAGCTGTACTGCCTGTGTTTGATTTCGAGTTTGACCATTTGCTAGTTGTATAACTTTGGCCAATATACCGAACAGTTTGTGCTTTTACTTCTGCATCTATAAACTGAGCATCATAATATAAGTCATAGAGTTGCTCAGAGGATTAAGTGAGCTAATACACAAAAATCCCTTAGATCAGTCCTGAGCACACTAGAGGGACTCAGTAGAGGTCAATTATGTTACAATCTTTTCTCTCCCTCTATTTAAAAATTGAGCAGCTGAGCCAATAACAATTTTTTTTTTTACTTTATTTAAGCTTTATTTAAACATATGATGTAACCCCACCACCCTCACCCAACCCCTCTTCCCCCCACCCCCCTCAGTTTGTTTTATGACATTAAGAGTCTCTTTTGGTTTTTCTCCCTCCCAATCCCATCTTCTTTCATTTTTACTTTTCCTACCACCTTAACTCCCACCCCCGTTGCATCTCCACTTCCTCATATCAGGGATGTCCATCAACAGATGAATGGATAAAGAAGATGTGGTATATATATGATGGAATACTATGCAGCCAATAACAATTTTAAACCATGTCCCTTGCCCTTGACATCTCACCATACTGCTAAGATGTTTAAGAAAGAAATAAGACCATGAGACAGAGACAGAGTTCCATCCGTCTCAAGTCTTGCATATTAGAAAGTTCTAATATGCAAGACTTGAGACGGATGGAACTACCAAGATGCTTCTGTAAAAGATGGGTGTGTGTGCACGTGTATGGGGCTGAGGGTTTGCATCACTTTATCATGAATTGTATCCCTAGTGCATGGACAGTTAGCACACATCTGGTCTGATTTTTCATATATTATTTTGAAGCATAATCCATTTTCCCCATTCCTGATTTCCTTCTGTAACATTTATACAAGTGCGCGCGCGAGCGCACACACACACACACATACACACACACACACACACACATCATGGGGGATGTGAGCGTGTCAAAACCTATACTAGGAACAGAAAGAGAAAAAAAATCTGTTTTCCCATGAGTGGTAGCTCATTTATTTACAATTTTTTCATACATTTTTCACTCTTCCCAATATAACTCTTTTCCTTTTACATGTAGTTAGTTTAAGTGTCCAATTTGTGTAAAATGTGTAGGCTGCTTAGAAATAATTTTTATAAACCAATTGAAATATAATTTACAGTTAGAACTGTATAAAATCTGTTACTTATGTGAAAACTAGTGTTTTTCCTTATCTCTATAAAAATTTTAAAGATTTTTTGACATTTTATTGTGTGATATGTGTTCACAAATGTGTATGCAAATGACATGTACATATGTAGCTCTTTCACTACTAGTCCAGGTCAAAAATCACCATTCATCAGTACCCCAGGTGTCCACTTCAGCCCCTCCTAATTCCAAAGCCTCTTCTGAAACTGAAGTTTACTCCTTTTATTTTTATTTGCCACCCACGTAGGAATCTTTAACATTATTGTTTAGTTTTGTCTGCTTTAAATTTGTGTACATGGAATCAAACTGCATGTTTGCTTTTATGTCTTGTATAATTAATCCAACATTATGTAGGCAAAATTCACCTTTATTATTGTGTGTAGCTCCACTTCGTTTTGTTTTGTTTCATTGAAGTGTAGTAATCCCTAGCATGAATATATCCATTCTATTATGTGGATCTGGAGGTATTTCTAAGTACATTATTACACACATACCAGTGATCCATGAACACATAGCAATTTGTATGTATTGAATATATATCTAGGGTTTGAATTGCTTAGTTATGTATATTTCAAATGTACAAGATAATGCCTGATGTTTTCTAAAATAGTTGTACAATTAACAAGAGTATATGAAAATGTACAATGCTCCACATTCTTGGCGATACTTCTCATTATCACACTTTTCATTTTCCCAACCAGTGGATTTGTTTTGAAACATAATTGTGGTTTTAATTTACATTTGTCTGATAATTTATGAACTGGAATGACATTTCATGTTTGTTAGTCATTTTGGTGTCCTGTTTTATGAAATAGGCATCAGATTGTTCATTAACAATCTTGAATATTAGTGCAGTTAGTAGAGTGTTATTGTTATTGGGTTACTTTTTTTTTTTTTTTGTCTTTTACAGCTTCTAAAGGGAAAGATATAAGCATTTCAGCACAAATAAATTGTTTACTATAGGAATTATGTAGCTATAAATTATCAACCAGAGGAAATTCCCCTATATTCCTATTTGACTAAAATTTTACATAAATATTGAAATGAATGCATTCTGAAATTCATTAAAGGCTTTTTTTGTGAATCTATTGAGTTGCTCATTAAAAGGCCCTTTGAATGTGTTATATTTCTCCTTTAATTTGTTAATATAATATATAATATGTAAATGGGATGTGTAATATATTCAACTAACCTTCATGAATATTCCTTATGTATTGCTAAATCAGTGTATTAGTGTATTAGTGTTTAAAATATTCATGACTATATTTATGAGTCAGATTATTTGTGACTTTCATTTTTGTACTGTTCTTATAAGGTTTGAATATTAAGATTTCTCTAGATTCAAAAAGCTAGTTTGGAGGAATTGGATTAGTTTTGGATTTTGTCTTCTTTATTGGTTAAGTCTCACCAGTTAAGCTCTCTAGACCTAATCTTTTCTATTGGGCTATATTTTCACTAGTAATACAATTTTTAAATGTGTAAATTGTTGTTCAGGTTTTCTATTGATTTGGTTTTGTTAATTTATATTTTTTGTGGTATTTCTTCATTTGTCCTTAATTGTCAAATGCTTAAGCCAATGTTTTCATAATTATATTATTTTCCTTTTAAAGTGATAGTCCTTTTTCATTCTTGACATAGGATATTTATAACTTCACTATTATTATACATTTTTATTTTATTTGTTTTCATAATGTGCCAACTTTACTCTTTCTTGCTTTTCTCAGTTATGTTATTTTTCTCTGTTCCATTAATTTTATTATTTTTATCATTTCCTTCTAATTTCTTTTTTTCTAAGATTTTATTTATTTACTTGAGAGGGAGCAAGAGCAGTAGGAGGGCAGAGGGAGAAGCAGACTTGGGAGTCTGACATGGGGCTTGATCCCAGGACCCTGGGATACTGACCTGAGCTAAAGGTAAATGCTTAACTGACTGAGTGTGCCACACAGGTGCTCAATTATTTCCTTCTAATTTCTTAATCTCTTATCCCTTTCTATCATTGCTTTCTTTAATTTACTGAGATGAATTAATTTTAATTTTATTCATTTCTAACACAGACATTTGTCTATCAGTTTTCTCTACATCCTATAGTTCTGACTTGTGCTTATTATTAGTCAAAATAACTTAAAATACATATTATGATTTTTCTTCCCCATAGGTTAATTAGAAGTATATCTCTTACTTCCAGACTTGAATGGCTTAAATTCATTCATTCATTCATTCATTCATTCATTAAAATGCATCCAAATCTAAATTGCAGTGTGGACAGAGAGTACATTCTCTATGGTTTCAATATTTCAAAAGATTTAGAGTTGCTTTACACCATATGATATGGGCAACTTTTATATGTGATCCTTATGTTCTTAAAAAATAAGAAGACCTAACAATTGTAAATATTTATGCTTCTAACTTGGGAGCAGCCAATTATATAAACTTTCTTCTTATTGGATAGACCCTTTAAGTATTACATAGTGTCCCTTTTCATCTCTTATTATATATAGTCTTTGGTTTAGAATCTAATTTGTCTGATATAAGAATTGCTACCCCAGCTTTCTTTTGAGGTTCGCTAGCATGATAAATGGTTTTCCACCCCCTCTCTTTCAAATTGGAGGTGACTTTGGGTCTAAAATGAGTCTCCTGTAGACAGCATATCAGTGGGTCTTGTTTTTCGTTTTTTGCTTTTTTATCCAATCTGATACCCTGTGTCTTTTGATTAGAGCATTTAGCCCATTTAAGTTCAGAGTAACTATTAAAGATATGAATAAAGTGCAATTGTATTACCTGCAAAGTCAGGTAATACTGTTTCTGTATATTGTCTCCATTCCTTTCTGACCTATGTTACTTTTGAGCTTTCTCTTTGCTTAAAGGATCCCCTTTAATATTTATTGCAGGGCTGGTTTAGTGATCACAAATTCTTTTCTGTTTTAGTTTCTGTTTGGCCTAGAAGCTTTTTATCTCCCCTTCTATTCTGAATGAAAGCTTTGCTGGATAAAGTACTCGTGACTGCATATTCTCCTCCTTTAGCATCCTGAATATACCGTGCCAGTCCTTTCTGGCCTACCAGTATCTGTGGATAGGTCTGTGGCCAGCCTTATATTTCTATCTGTATAGGTTAAGGACTTCTTGTCCTGAAACACTTTCAGGAATTTCTCTTTGTCTCTGAAATTTGCAAGCTTCACTATTGCATCAAGGTGTTTATTGATTTTGAGGGGCATTCTCTGTGCCTCCTGGACTTGAATATCTGTTCTTTCCCCAGATTAGGGAAGTTGTCAGTTAAAATTTGCTCAAATATACTTTCTGCCCCTCTCTTTCCTCTTCCTCTGGGACCCCAATTATTCTAATATTGTTTCATTTTATGGTGTTACTCATCTCTTCAATCCTCCCCTGGTGATCCAGTAGTTGTTTACCTCTCTTTTCCTCAGTTTCTTTATTCTCCATCATTTTATCATTTATGTCACTGATTCTCTCTTCTTCCTCATTTGTCCTAGCAGTTTGTGTCCTTGTTGATTGCATCTCAGCAATACCTTTTGGATTTCAAATTGATTAGACTTTAGTTCATTGATTTCTCCAGAAAGAAATTCTCTAGTGCTTTCTATGCTTTTTTCAATCCCAGCTAGTATCTTTATGGTCCTTATTCAGAATTCTAGCTTTGAAATTTTACTAATATCAACATTTATTAAGTCTCTGGCAGTTAGTATTGTCTCTTATTCTTTTTTTTTTGGATTATTTATTTATTTATTTATTTGTCAGATAGAGAGAGAGCGCAGGAGCGAGCACAGGCAGACAGAGTGGCAGGCAGAGGGAGAAGCAGGCTCACTGCTGAGCAAGGAGCCCGATGTGGGACTCGATCCCAGGACGCTGGGATCATGACCTGAGCCGAAGGCAGCTGCTTAACCAACTGAGCCACCCAGGTGTCCCATCTTATTCTTTTTATTGGGATAAATTTTTCTGCCTTGTCATTTTGTCCAGAGAAGAATAGATGAATAAGAGAACAAATACAAAAATATCAAGCACTATCCCAGTGAAATATATACTAGACAAATAGGAAGAAATAAGAAACAAAAAAAGGAAAAAAGAATATAATCAAACAGGTGGATAGAACAGGGTGATACATTAGGTCCTGGGTATATTTTGGTCTGTTTGTTAGAAGACACTACATCCCAAAATTGTAAAGAAAGAAAAACGTATATACATACAAACATAAGATTGAATACAGTGAAAGGCAGCCAAAAATGAAGAATGCAGATAGATAGATAGATAGATAGATAGATATAAAATATAAATGTAAACATGAAAATTTAAAAAAGAAAAAAGTTCATAAAATAAAATCCAGTTGAAAGAAAAAAAAAAAGAAAAAGGAAATTTTAAACTGAAAGACTAAAAAATCATGAGAAAAAAGCCCTTGAATTCTATATACTATTTTCCCCTAGCACTTCGGTTTGGCAGTTCTGTGTGTTAGGTAAACTCACTCTTAGCCAGATGTTCCTGCTAGTCTTCTGGGAGAGGAGCCAGTTCATCTGATTCTCAGGTATCTTTGCCCTGGCAGAGTTGCAACCCCCTTGCTAGGGGGCTGGGCTCCGTGTAAGTGGCTCTGGATTGCTCTATGTGGCTTTTGTTACCTGAAAACTTTCTGTGCCCTTTTAGAAGATAAAAATAAAAATGGTGGTACCCCAATCTCCAGCCCCAGAGCTGAAAGACTGAGGTTCCCACTCTTCAATGGGCCTTCAGGGAAAAGTTCTCAATCACTTTTGTCTCCCTGGTCTCCTTACAAATTCTGTTCACCCAGCCTATGACCAAGCATTTTTATCTCAGACACCCAACTCCCTTTCAAGTCTCCAAACTACAGACTCCTGCAGCAGATCCCTCGCCACTTGAGTCTCCAAGCCCTGCAGATTCCCATGATGCACACCAGTACTTATCCTCTCAGGGGAAGGAGGAGAGTCACCCTGTGATTCTGCCATTTGCTGGGCCCATGCTTGGACAGTAGTGCTCCATCTTTCCCCAGATTGCAGTTTATGGCAAAACCAAACTGAAAGCCCACTCCTGGGTTTGCTGATTGCAGCCAGTTTCCCCACTCCAATGCCTGGGAATTGCTGTACGCAGGCACACCTGTCCTTTCTCTAACCTCGGGGATCCTGGGACCATACTGTCTCATTTGTGATTCTGTCTCCGTTTTGCTGTTTGAGTGCCTTTCAGGCAGGGACATCCCTCACCAGAACTGACTTCTAAAGGTTAGGATTTTGTGTTCTGGTAGCCAGCTTATGGAGGATCCACCACCCACAGTTTATCTTCCAATATATTGCCTCAGATCCACTTCTTTGCACCTCCTCCCTTGCAAAAAGTGGTCGCTTTTCTATTTGCAGAATTGCAGCAATTCTTTTCTATGATCTTTAGTTGAGTTCACAGGTGTTCAGGATGATTTGATAGCTAGCTAGCTGAATTCAAGAGACCAGATGAAAGTAGGGTCCCCTACTCCTCCATTAGCTTCCTTTGATCAGGAGCATTGTTTTATGTAAATACTTTATGTCAAGTATTTTTCAACACATTTTTCAAATCTCCAATGGACTTATTAATACTTCTCTGCCTATTCTATTATTTAGAATGTTGCATTTAAAATCTCCATTTCTGATTTATTTATTTCACTTTGTACTTGAAAAATGTTGGTTGATATATTTTTGTGCTATGCTAACAGATCATAGAAATTATAAAACGTTACAAACTGTAGATGAATTTAAGTATTTATCATGTTAAAGTGATTTATTGATATTTTACCTTAAAATAAAGGTCTGCTAATGCTATACTATACTACCTAGTAAGTTTTCCTTTTTATTTTTATGGTACACCTCTTCTCATCCTTGTACTTTCAACATTTCTATAATTTTATATTTTAGGTGAATCTCTCATAATTGAATACAATTGAATTTGTTATTTCCTCTAGTCTGAGAATCTTTGCCTTTTAACTGTAGCTTTAACAAAATTTATTAATTTTGCATTCAATGTAATTATTGTTCAGTTTATTTCTACTATTTTGTTTGACTTTTAATTTTTCTGATATGCTTTTTATTTCTCATTCTTTTTTTTTTTGTTTGTTTCTAGGAATGTTGTTTAAGAAATATTTATTCTCTTGGGGCACCTGGGTGGCTCAGTCAGTTAAGCATCTGCTTTACTCAGGTCTTGATCACCGAGTCTGGGATTGAGCCCCATATCAGGGTCCCTGCTCAGTGGAGAACCTGCTTCTCCCTCTGTCCTTCACTCCACTTGTGTTCTCTCTCTCTCTCTTTCTCACTCTCTCTCAAATAAATAAAGTCTTTAAAGAAAAGAAATATTTATTCTCTTTACTCCTTTGGAAGTTACATACCTTTTTTATATTCTCTTGATGAGTATTATGTAATGAATTGTGCCCCCTCCTCCACCAAAAGATATATTGAAGTGCTAGCCCTTAGAAACTCAGAATGTGGTCTTATTTGGAAATAGGATTGTTGCATATGCAATTAGCTAAGATGAGGTCATGCTGGAGGAGGTGGATTCCTACTCTAATATGTTGTGCTTTTATAAGAAGATGGCCCTATGAAGATGGAGATGCACAGGGAGAACACAAATGATGATGAATGCAGAGACTGAACTGATGCAGCTCTAAACTGAGGAACATGAAAGATTGTCCACAAAATACCAAAAAGTTAAGGAAAGTTTCCCTTACAACTTTTGGATGGAGTATGGCCTACTGATACCTTGATTTTGAACTTTTACTTTTTTCCAAGGTAACAGGTGGGTTTAGAAAACTTTAACCTCATTTACTTTCTTCATGACTTCTATAGTACTCTTGGAAAGTATTTTAAATAATATTATTTTAGAGGTGCCTGGGTGGCTTAGTCAGATAAGTGCCTACATTTGGCTCAGTTCATGATTCTGTAGTCCTGGGATCCAGCCCTGAGTGGGGCTCACTGCTCAGCAGAGTGTATGTTTCTCCCTCTCCCTCTGCTCCTCCTTCCCATTCATGTTCTCTCTCTCTCTCTCTCACAAACAAATGAATAAAATCTTTTTTTATTCATTTTAATCTCCACCTCCATCTGTTTTATACCATCAACATAATGTTTTATTTACATTTGCCCTTCTATTAATCACTTTTTTTTTCCTCTCAGGACTTTCAGTTCCTGGCAAATCCCTCTGACTAAAGTACACCCTTTATAGTTTCCTTTCATTTGGATTTCCTGTTGATAAATTTTCTAAGTTTCTGAGTGTATGTAAGTATTTTTATTTCACCTTTAAGTTTCTTTTTTAACTTTATTTATTTGAGAAAGAGGGAGAGAGAGAGAACATGAGCAGGGAGGAGGAAGAGAGGGAGAAACAGACACCCTGCTGAGCAGGGAATTTGATGTTAGGCTTGATCCCAGGACTCTAGGATCCCAACCTGAGCCGAAGGCAGTTGCTTAAATGACTGAGCCACTCAGGCACCCCACACCCTTAATTCTGGAAAAAAATAAAATAAAAAAGAATAGTTCACCAGTATAGAAGAATATCTAGATTGGCTATTATTATTATTACTTAGTATATTACAAATATCTTAACATGTTATTGTTTCTGTTGTTGATTTTGAAAATCTTCTAAGTCATGTGTGTGTCAACTATAAGTCCCATAAGTCAACTGTTGCTGTATTTTGTCTTTTGGGTCATTTTTTAAATCTCTTATTATCTTTGTTGTTTTTTTTAATATTGTGTCCAAGAGAAGATGCATTTTAATTTATCTTGCTTGGGATTAACTGAGCATTTTGAATCTGAGGATTGATATTTTTGTTAGTTCTAGAAAATCTTAAACAATTATATCTTCATATATGTCATATGCCTCTCTCATCTCACCTCCCTGGGGTTCTGTTCAAATATACACTGGAACTCTGACTATATTCTCTATATCTATTATGCTCTTATCTCTATTTTCCTTCTTGTTCTCTATACAGGGTATGTTTTAGGTAATTTCTTCTGATGCATTTTTCAGTTCAATAACTTTTTGTTATGCCTTACCTGTTGCTAAATGTGTACAATGTACTTTTAATTTTAACTATTTATTTTGCTGCCTTACAAGTTTACTTGGTCTGTTTTTAAATTAGTTAAATCACTCTAAAAAATTCTAAGCCTTACAGCTGTTTCCAATGTTTAATTTATTTTGTTAAACATTTTAAGAATGGTTATACCCGGGGCGCCTGGGTGGCTCAGTGGGTTAAAGCCGCTGCCTTCGGCTCGGGTCATGATCCCAGGGTCCTGGGATCGAGCCCCGCATCGGGCTCTCTGCTCTGCGGACAGCCTGCTTCCTCCTCTCTCTCTCTCTGCCTCTCTGCCTACTTGTGATCTCTGTCTATCAAATAAATAAATAAATAAAAAATCTTAAAAAAAAAAAAGAATGGTTATACCCTAGGTATCCATCTGTTTCTTTTGTTTCTATTGGATTTTATTCAAGTTGTCTCCTTTTCTTTCTAATTATCTTTGACTGTTTTCTGGATATTGCCACTGAAAATTTTGACAGAGAATAGGGGTTCCAAAGCTAGAAATGATATGGCCCCTTCTAGGGAGGTGATACATTCTGTTCTGCAGATCCCTAAGAGCTCTATCATTCAGAACCATCTCAAATGAAGTTCCCAATTATAGAGTCCTTTGCCCATCCAAGCTCAGAAAAACACTGGATGCAAACTCTATCAGGTTTTAGATTACGGCTGTTACCTCTCATTGATTGTTTTCTTCCTTTTCTCTTTTTTGTTTTTCTCCCTTTATTTGTTTTTTTTAAGATTTTATTTATTTATTTGACAGACAGAGATCACAAGTAGGCAGAGAAACAGGCAGAGAGAGAGGAGGAAGCAGGCTCTCCGCTGAGCAGAGAGCCCCGATGCAAGGCTTGATCCCAGGACCCTGGGATCATGACCTGAGCCGAAGGCAGAGGCTTTAACCCACTGAGCCACCCAGGCGCCCCTTCTCCCTTTATTTGAACAGAGCCAATGAGGGCTGTTTGCCTTTAATGTTGTGGTGCTGGAAAAGCAGAGGTTCATATGTAGATCTTCCTATTTATATTAAATACATCACACTTTGGGATAAATCATACTTCAGTTTTGGGAAGGAGAACTAACTGAAACTTTACCTCAAATAAGTCCAAGTGTTAACTTCTGCCCTAACACTATTAAAGTCTCAAAACCAGAGCCCAGGGCATGGTGGTAACAAATGTTTTCAAGGCGTAGCTGATTTGGTGCTTCTGTATCACAATTTTATCTTTAGTTATAGGCTTTCATCCCAAAGTTGGTCTTGGAACTCTATACTATATTTAAATGTTTTTTTTTTTTTATCAAGTAGGATTTTGTTTTGTTTTTAGTAAGAACATTTATCAAAATAATCTAGTCTGTCAATAATATAAACTAAATATTTTACCTTCTTTATTATTTTTTTATTCCAATCTTTTTTTTCTTTTACTGCACACAAATATAACTGAATGGGATGATGAGAAACTGTTAGTATGTTTTTCTTAGTCACGATATTAAACACATATCATATTTACCATAAGGTGTTTCTTATACAATTTATTCTTAAAGAATATTGTTTATGTAAACTTTTAACTCTTGGTTTATTTATTCAATGAGTATGTGCATTTCACCGAATGGTAGAAGTCTCAAGTTAGACTATGAACAAAAATCTGTGTAGCTATGTGTACTTATTATTAAGAAGAGAATAGTGAGGGGACACACCTGGATTCCTCAGTCAGTTAAATGTCTGCCTTATGCTTGGGTCATGATCATGGGGATCTGAGATGAAGCCCCCCATCAGGCTCCCTGCTCAGTGAGGAGCCTGCTTGTCCCTCTCCCTCTGTCTCTCATCCCTGCTCATGCTCTCTCTCGCTCTGCTCTCTCTCTCAAATAAATAAAATCTAAAAAGTAAATAGCTAAAAAGAATAGTGGATTTTCACTCAGGAAAAAAAATTACCAGATATTGATAGCAAGAAGAAATATATATTGATAACAATTCATTGGTAGACTTTCAAATAATTACAAAACTGGGAAAATTTTGCATGGAAGAATTAGCATCTTCTCTTTGACATAGACTCTATCCCTACACATATAGAATATAGAATCCATTCTAGTCACTCACTGTCATTCACTGACCTTCCTCCTACTTTTTATTCTTACATATATTAAATATAATTTTCCACCTCCTTGAAAAACAAGCAGATAATATTTGCAGATAATTATATTTATAATCACTTGAATCTTGCATGTTTAATTTCCTTAAATATATTTTTGTATGATATTGATTCATAAGTTTTCTCTAGCTTATGTAGTTGTTTTTCAGTATGACTTATTGCCATGGGGATGACTGGGAGGCTCAGTCAGTTAAGCATCTGTCTTAGGCTCAGGTCATGATCTCAGTGTCCTGGGATCAAACCCCACACCAGGATCCCTGGTCAGCAGGGAGTCTGCTCCTCCCCCCGCTCATGCTCTCTCACTCTTTCTCTATCTAATAACTAAATAACTAAATAAATAAGACATATCACCATAGTGCAAAGTATAACAGAAGTGATGTCATGTGAGCACTGTGGAAAAGAGAAGCCCAATTACTTCTAATCTTACCAGATTTTAACTGGTGTAATCTAGAGTCCATTAGCTGCTTTGGGAGCATTTTCACAATTCTTACTCCCGGTATGACCACAGTGAAGACCAAAATCTTTTGTACCTGAACCACTGCTAAATTAAATATCTCTGATCCTGTTAAATGTTAGTTAAATATAAGGTTTTATATTGATTTATGGTAAACCTCTGTTCACATGAACCTCTGTTCATTTCAGCCCATTTTTCTGAACAACTGAAAATTTTCTCTATCTGAATTCTGTTGTCCTACTTATGCATTATGTATTTTGTAATAATTTTCTGCTGCTACTATGAAAACTTACCATATTTTAATGCCTTAAAGCCACAAAAAATATCTTATGTAGGTCAGAATTTGGACATGGGTCTCACTAAGATAAAATCAAAGTGCTTTCAGGACTGTGTTCTTTTTCTGGAGACTCTAGAAGAGAATACATTTCCTTACATTTTCCAGCTCCCACAGGTTACTCACATTACTTTGCTCACAACTCTTATTAAAGCAATTAAATAGAGAGGCCATTAGACTGTGGTGTCTCTAATATCTTGGTAGACTGTTTAAGTAACCCAAAATCCAAGCCAGAGTCAATATACTTGAATTCAAGTAAGAAAAGAAATTTAGAAATAATAAATCACAGTAACTAAGCTTTCTAAGATAGAGCAACCACCTAAATTATAGGCAATCAAATAATTTTCTTGCTTTGCTTCTGTGTCTTCTCTTTAAAAACTTGTAACTTAGCTCCTGCTGTTGAAGCATGCCTAACCACTTTGCAGTTGACACTGCCCAGTTTAAATCAATGTATACTGAAATAAACTCCTGAAAATTTTAATATGCCCCAGTTTATCTTTTAACACCTCTTTCCATTTTGAAAGCCAGAATGGTGCATCTCTCTGATTCTTCTGGTATCTAAACACTCTGGCCACAGCCAGGAAAGGGTTTCTGTTGTTAAGGACTCAGGTGACTAGAATAAATACATCAAAATAATCCAAATAATCTCCCTGACCTTAACATCTTTAAACATTGTCCTTTCCTCATGTGACACAACATATTCACAGGCTCCAGAGATTAAGAGATTAAGAGATGATTATCTTCCAGGAGCAATTATTCTGTATAATACAATTCTTTATTAATTACCACTTATTTCTTTGTTTGTCTGTTTATTAGTACTTGATATTTACTGAAAATAATGCAAATGATTTTCCAGGTAGTATTGAGGAGCAGGCTGAGTGTCTATTTTATTTTGTTTCATTTTTAATATTTTTGTCCAAATGCACACATATGTAAGACTACTACAGTTGTGAAAGAAAAAAAGATAGCTGTACAAAACCAGTGAACAGGAGAAAAGAAATTTCAACACTTTGGCCATGAGGCACTCTAGGCTTCTATAGTAATGTGATTGGGCAAGGGAGGACTCTGGGAGTAGGTTGGGAGATAACCAGATTGAAATATTAGCCCGTTCAGGGTTTGGTAAACTGTCCAAATTAATGTTAGAGGAGGTGCAGTCAACTCAGGCATCTTCCAGATTGGTCCTTATTTCCAAGGGTGTGGCTCATTGCTGGAATGGGGGAGATGGTGGTGAAGAGGAATAATCACTTGTTTAATCCAGATAATAACCAACTTCTGAGTGAATATCGAATAACCATGTAAGTACTAGATGCATTTCAAAAATTATAATAATCAGGGTGCTTGGGTAGCTCAGTGGGTTAAAGCCTCTACCTTTGGCTCAGGTCATGATCCCAGGGTCCTGGGATCGAGTCCCACATCAGGCTCTCTGCTCAGCAGGGAGCCTGCTTCCCCCCACGCCCCACCTGCCTCTCTGCCTATTTGTGATCTCTGTCTGCCAAATAAATGAATAAAATCTTTAAAAAAATATAATAATCAATTGAAATCAGCTCCCCATTTGAACTTAGAGTGAGTGCTGCAACACCAATAATAAATTGTTACAGTGACCAAAGAAAAGTGTCTGATAAATATTTCTTGTTCATAGTTTGACGAACAGCATAGATGTAATCCTTCTCTTTTGGATCTTATAATCCATAGAAGAGATAAATTTTAAACAAGTAGACACACAGAAAATAATTACAGATATTTGTAAGTGCTCTGATGAAAAAACACGTGGAAGTGAATGAAAGGAAGGGACACAACTGGCTGGTTTGAAATGGTTCTCTGAGAAAGTAGCATTCAAATGGAAACCAAAGTATGAAGAACTCATTAGGGAAGGAAAGACAAAGACACTGAGGAGGATTCCAGGTAAACATAATAGGTCAAAGTAGAGCACTGAGCTGGGAATGGGCTTAGCACTTTGTGGAACTCTAAGAGGCCACGTAGGCTGTGAATGAAAATGGCAGGTGGGAATGCATGAATCTGGGAAGCCATTGGAGTTTAGGGGCCTTGAAGACCAGGTTAATCATAGATGCAGTAGTAATTCAAAAGGGAAAGTGGGATTTTTTTCTTTTGATTATTAGTGAATGCAGAGCCAATGGGGATTGTAGTTCAGAAGAATTGACTTCAGAGGTGGATATTGAATAACGAGTAGGTATTTATCAGCCATACAAGGGAATGAATGACATTCTAGACAGAATGAATAGCATGCACAGAGGCGAGGAGGCAAGAAATAGCAATATTGTGCCATGTAAAAATTTTCTGAGCATGCTTTCTCAACTGTATTTCATCTCTCCAATAGAGAGAAATGTAACATCAAAAGGAGGGGAGTAGAAGCCACATTATTTTACTAGGAAAGCCTATCTAAATTGACATTAATTCATTAATTAGTCCTTTTTGTGTAAATTTATTTAGCTATCATATATCTACTCAACTGAGCAGGAAGTTTCACCAAATAGGCCTGAGTTTAAAGTCTTATTTTGCTAATATATTTAATCAACATATTTAACCTCTTTGGACCCAATTCCACATAATAATTTTTATAGTTGTGCATAATCTTATATACTTCCTGTGGGAATGATAATATATGTTAAGTATTACTGATAGGTAGTCCATATTCATCTCGTCTGCTTTTATCCCCTCTCTATATATAACAATTACATATAAAGCACTGTGCATTTGAACATACAAAAATAATATTCTGCTCTTAATTTTGCAGTGTCTGTAAGGGGGATAAACCATAGATAAAAGAAACTGGAAGATAGATAAGGATATTCCATAATTGGCATAGGTAATCTATTATTGGAATTTAAAATAAAAAAGTATTAATTATTATGAAAATTTTAACATTTAACAATACCAAGAGGCATTGGCCTTGGATGTTGGGAAGGATTTGGGATTGTTAAGGGGGAGGGTTTTCCTTTCAGAAAGAAAAGCCAAAGTAAAGGCCTAAATATATAAAGAGAAGGTAGTGAGTCAACAACCTTCACAACAATACCAGGGCATTCTCACATTTAGAAAAACCATGAGGACAACTGCCTCCTAAGTTTGCAGTCTCTGAGCAATACTGAGCTCTGCTGTTGTAGTGTTCTTTCTTGTCCCTTATCCAGTTTTCTCTCATTTATCTACCTACTTTACAACTTTGATTTATGCGTGTCTGCTTGTGGCTAGGTACCTTTATCTGGTTCCATCTCTTGGTCAAGATCATTTATTATTGCTTAACATGGGGGACTCAAAGCTTACTTGTGGTTATAACTGTCAAATAGTTCATGATTTAATTTCCTCACATGTGTATTTATAAGCAGAAGTTTTAAAGACTATTGTTATGACATTTTCCTCCTTGGGAAAAAAAGGATTGAAACATATTTTATTTTTTTAAAGATGTTTATTTATTTATTTGACAGACGGAGATTATAAGTAGGCAGAGAGGCAGGCAGAGAGAGAGAGGGGGAAGCAGGCTCCCTGCTTGAGCAGAGATCCCGATGCAGGGCTGATCCCAGGACCCTGAGATCATGACCTGAGCTGAACTGAATTGAGCCGAACATTAACTGAGCCCACTGAGCCACCCAGGTGCCCCAAAACCTATTTTATTATTAACAATACTTAAATTAGAAATCTAATTTTTAATGAAGAAAGTGGGTAATATTTTTGATTGGAATATTTATTTCTCCTTCTAAAATATGACTCTTTTTCTTCTCTAAGAGAAATTATACAATTTAGTTATCACATTTAAATAGAAACAATTATAAAAACATGTATTCATATTCATGGATTGTCTTCCAGTTTGGTGTATTAAGTTCTGCTTTTGCACATGTATTCACAAGTATATGTGTGTGCAGGGGTGGGTATGTGTGTGGTTGTGTGTATTTTTAATGACTTCTTGAGATCTGACTCTATACTTCAAATTTCTTTAGAGAAAGAACCTCAGCAATTTGTCATCCACTTGGGAAAAGTTAAATTTAGATCATATGACTGACATCATAAACACAATTAAATCTTAAATGGTTTAATAAGCTACAGGGAAAGAACATGAAATCCAGAAACTATAATAGAATAGGACCAAGTGATGTGATGATCAATTTACATTTTAAAGCTTATACATAGCAAGTATACCAATAAAAATTATCCTTTATTGCCATTATCATATGATTTCATTCATAAATGGATTTTTTAAAAGATTTTATTTATCTGAGAAAGAGAGCAAGAAAGAGGACACAAGAAGAGGGAGAGAGGAAGAAGTAGGCTCCATGCCAAGTCAGGAACCTGATGCAGGTTTGATTCCAGGACCTTGGGACCACAACTTGAGCCGAAGGCAGACACCCAACTGACTGAGCCACCCAGGCCCCCTCGACATGGAATTTAAGAAGAAACAAATGAATCAAGAAAAAAAAAAAAAGGAAAGAAAGAGTTTTAGCTATAGTGAGCAAACAAACTGATGATCACTGGACAGGAGGTAAGTAGGGGGATGGGTGAAATAGGTAGGTGAAGGGTATTAAGAGTACACTTATGATGAGTACTGAATTATCTGTGGAGATGTTGAATCACTCTATTGTACACCAGAAATTAATATAACACTGTATGTTAACTACATTGGAATTAAAATAAAACTAAAAAAGAAAAGGAACCTCAAAATTTCAGGCATAGGTCAGAGAAAAGCAAATCGGATTTAAAAAGGTTTCTGCTATCATAAAGCACTGGATTTTTACTGAGATTTTTATTGATCTCAAAACAGTCTATAAATTTTGCTTTAAAGAATTTATTTAAAATGTATTGCAACCCTTAGGGTTAGGTACTATTATTTCCTTTGTGTGGTTGAGAAAGCTGAGACAATGAAGGTCACAGTGAGTTGCTCAAGCTCACATGGTTACTTAATGGAGAATCAGGAGGCAATTCTAGAGACTTGTATTCAGAGCCTTAACAACTTTATTTATACTGCTCATTCTCCCCAAATTACGATGAGAAAAACTTGAGAGTTTCAAATTATGGAAACAAGCATAGGAAAGAGTGAGTAGGGAACATGCATCATTTTTTTTCTTTGCTATAAAGTCATGGCTTGAATAATTTGTTTGCCTTGATGGGTAAATTTTGGGGTGTTGTGGATGTTGAGTAGGTATTTTTGAGACAAAAATAATTAAATATTTTTGTAAGCTTAGGGTAAACTAAAGCCAAGGATCTTACCCAAAGTCATTAATGACCTAAAATCTTAAGACTAATTAAAATAATTCACAAAACATGTATCCAGTGACTCAAGCTATATCACAGCTCAAA
Source organism: Taxidea taxus jeffersonii (assembly GCA_003697995.1). NCBI lineage: Eukaryota > Metazoa > Chordata > Mammalia > Carnivora > Mustelidae > Taxidea > Taxidea taxus. The sequence continues at coordinate 178,866 of ML093564.1, forward strand.
TATAGAGGCTTTGGTCTTAGGACTGGTTACCTTGGAAAGGATAAAAAATGTGCATTTTTTTCTCCCCTGGAAGGAGACCTAAATCACCTAGAATATTGTTGAACTCTATATGTTTTGAAAAAGAAGTCCTATTTTCTCTTGCTTCTTGAAAATTTGGGATAACTTAGAACATTAATTTACAGCAATGGCTCCTAACATAATTCTCTTCCCAAATGCTTACCCTCTCAAATTTCATGACCAAAATTGGTTTTAAGTCCTTAAACACTGCTTTAACTTCATTTTGTCACTAAGTCATTTGTAGAGTGTTTATAGTAAGCCATTTATTGAAGCTACAAATTCATACCAGCTATCTGGGAAGCACAATTCTGGGGAAATCTTTGCCCACTGCTTTTTTGGAATGAACAAGAAATTAATACCCTTAGCACAAATGACCTGACAAGCAGTTGACCCTGGAACATAGAGGAAACAATCCATAAGCTGTTTTATGATTTATGACATGCAGACCAATTGATTCAAATCTAAAAAACTAAGAAATCATGCTATTTGATGAATAAACCAGCCCCTCAAAATCATATTATGAAAGTGAGATCTAGGACATGAGAGCACTTTAAAGTTAAGAGCATGTCTGTCAAGGGAAAGAGCATGCAAAAAGATGTGGCTATAGAAGGACCATATGGCTCTGAGAGGTGGGGGTGAGAGTTTCCTTATCTCCCAAAATCTGGTACTCATTCAGCTGAGGATTATCTATCTACTGCTTCAAAAGCCAAAGAGTCCTTGAAATTGTTCTTTTTTTTTTTTTCCGTCCCTTCTAGTTTTATTTGAGATTGAGATTGTTGAGAACAACAAAACTTTACGTATTGGCAAAAGTTTCTCACATTTGTTTTGTGGTAAAAGTATTATGGGACTATTATAAGATATGAAAGTAAATGGACAAAGTTAATAATCTTCATATATATTCAAAAGGTAATCAAGATTTTCAAAGCTATTCAAAAGGCATCCGTCAATAGCCTTCTTTTCACTCAGCATTCTTCTCTTACTTTTGTCATTTAATAATATATTATGGAGGATGCCTGAGTGGCTCAGTAGGTTAAGTGCCTGCCTTCGGTTCAGGTCATGATCCTAGGTTCCTAGGATCAAAGTCCTTCATTATGCTCCTTGCTCAATGGGGAGCCTACTTTTCCCTCTACCACTCTTTCCCTCAGTCTCTCATCAATAAATAAATAAGGAATGCCTGGGTGCCTCAGTGGGTTGAGGCCTCTGCCTTTGGCTCAGGTCATTATCCCAAGGTCCTGGGATCCAGCCCTGCATCAGGCTTTTTGCTCAGCAGGGAGCCTGCTTCCTCTTCTCTCTCTGCCTGCCTCTCTGCCTACTTGTGATCTATGTCTGTCAAATAAATAAATAAAATCTTTTAAAAAATAAAGTTAAATAAAATCTTTATTGAAATAATAATAAATTATAGACATATACATATGCATATATATACATATACATATCAACCATTATAAATTTAACTCAATATCCTTAAAAATAGCACATTCTAAATGATTATGACACAATTTGTTCAACAGTTGTCCCATTACAATTAATCAAAAGAAAATTAGTAAAAGATAAAAAATGAAAAATATATATAAAATACTGTTTATTTGAGAAGTGCAGTAAACGAAACAAACTCTCAACTGCCTTGATTAAAATCAAAAGACACAATAAAAGTATACTTAGTGATGGGACAGAAAATAGAACCAAAATTGAAAGTGATTATAAAATTATTACAATAAACTTCAAAATTCCAAGGAAATCTGTAAGATTTTATAAAACTAGTGTATCAAAATTGACCCATAAAGAAGTAGAACACATCAAAAACTGTAAAAGGATCAAAAATAAAATTAGACTATTGTAAAATTGAAAGAATTTCAGGTAGTTTTAGAATTCAGCTCTAATTAACCTTTAACAAAGTGAGAATTCAGTTGTTATTTAAATCAGTCCCAAACATTATGACAATTATGACAATCTTTAATGCATCTTATAATGCTAATATAATTAAATTAGCACTATAAAATTATGACAATTTATAATGCATCTTATAATGCTAATATAATTTAAATACTATCATCTAACACAGCAGGAAAAACTACTGACAATATACAGTAAATATTAAAATAATGTGTGTAAACATTAGAATACCATATTTTATGATTAGCTTTCAAGGATTCTCTGAGGAAAAATACATTGAAAAGAGTAAATCAATATGAAAAAATACCAGTATTGTATGCTATGATGTCTTCACAGAGTGCCACAGTTTTAGCACTCTAACATAAATTTCAATGGTAACCCTATTTGCTGGAGCTACACACTAAATATACAGCATCAATTACTTCTACACAAAGAGATTATTTCAAATAGCAGAAAAAGTAAGGTTTTCCTCCTTTCTTATTATTATTCCCTAGCTGATGAGAACTCTTAATGTCTGATGCATTTGCAAACTCAGGCAGTGGGGATTTAATGTCAAATTTTATGTAAAAAATATGCATAAATTTCCTTCTATGAGAAAAGTGACTGCTCAATTTGATAAAGAATGAGTCTCAGACAAAAATAAGCATGTGATAAAAAACTAAGGTGACACAATTCGAAACTGCAGAAGGACCAGGACAGAAGTAGTTCTCTATCAGATGTTAAGTTTTTCATTCTGCCCTGCTAGATAGGGACAGCTTTAACACTAGAGCCACCTGATTATTATTCATTTGTGGTAATTATTTTTTAATCGGTAGCTTAAAAGCTCCATACTCTTACTCAAAATTTTATCAAAATATCTTATAGAATCTAATGTGAGTTAAATATTTCCAAAGTACAAGTTTAATGAAGCTAATGCCTTTGGCTTTTTCTGTCAGTTCATATAAACTGTTACATCAGCCATTGTTCTGAGTTTTTCTTAGGGCTCTCTTTTTTTACATTAATATTTTATTTAGCTTTTGTATATACGTTTTATTTCATTTAATGTATTTAGTTGATGTTAATGTTCAAAACCAGGATTTTCTTTCATTGTTTGGACACATTTTAACATTTAGAAGAGTTAGGAGAAATTACTTTCATTATTCACCATTTAGAGGTGCACCTGGGTAGCTCAGTTGGTTAAGTGTCATTATTCACTATTTATTATTTTTGTTTGTGGCTTACGGAATTTTATATTAGAAGATATCTTTAAATTTTTTTTTTTTATTTGTCAGAGAGAGAGAGGGAGAGAGCGGGCACAGGCAGACAAAGTGGCAGGCAGAGGCAGAGGGAGAAGCAGGCTCCCCGCCGAGCAAGGAGCCCGATGTGGGACTCGATCCCAGGACGCTGGGATCATGACCTGAGCCGAAGGCAGCCGCTTAACCAACTGAGCCACCCAGGCGTCCCTAGAAGATATCTTTAAATTATAAAATTAATAGCTCTCATTTTCCATATCCTATATCCATTTGCATAATATAAATAGCTAAATAAGTTGTGAAATCAGTTAAGAATGATACCTTTAATATGGTTCAAATGCCTGGAAAAAAATATGTTTTTACATTAAGATAAAACATATAATCTACCAGTAAATATAGTTTAAATGAAATTAATAATCTAGATTCTTTCAGAGACATTGAATATTGAGACTCTTGAGCTAGTAAAGGCTCTGAAGTTTTATTGATTATGTCTAATGAGACTCTTAAATTAATGGGTCACTTGCTGATACAGGAGCTAGTGTAGATCTCCAAGTAGGTAAAAATGAGTATTGTTAAGTTGATTTATTGCTCCTGAAATCAATGATGAAAATAAAGTGGTAACAGAGATTTTCACCAGGTGATTTAACAAATATAACCAAACATTCAAATTCTGAATGGATCTATTATGAGTATAGTGTTTGGTACTTGGGCTCATGAAGAACTACTTCATTAAGATAATCCACAAAAATCTTACTTTTTCTTACATTTATTTTTCATTTTTATAAAGTATAAAATGTCAATATGCTAAGATTGAAATATAAGATAACACAAGTGACTCAAAAGTATATGCATAACTGATCATTTGCATGTTTTTATCTAGTAATACTAACAACTCCAGTAACAACAATAGAAATATTACCCATAGATTTCTCTCATTTGTCAAAACCATACTAAGTGCAAGTCACTGTTAAAAGCAATTGGATAGCAGTGGACCCGACAAACAAGGTAGAAAAAAATGTAATTCAGAAACATGTGGACCAGACACTTTCAGATAGTCATAGATGCTATAAAAATTCCATTTGGATAGCTATGCATAGTTTTTTAATCATTTTCTTTTATATTAATCTTGTTGATATTCACAATGCTGAGTTAGGAATATTATTGTAAATTTATACCTGGGAGTGTGAGGTTCAAAGGGGGTATAGAGAGTTGACCTAAGACAGAGGGAGAGAACGAGAACAGTGAGAGAGAAGGGGGGTAGTGTGGGGGTGGGAAAGCACCACTTTAAACTTAAATGTAAAAACAAAACAAAACAAAAAACACACAAAACTTAACCAGAGAATGGGAAAATCAATTGGACCATAGGAAAAAAAAAAAAAGCTTGCTTTCTAAATGCCATTCTTCTCATGCTCCATAGAAATGGAGAAGAAATATTTATAATAGGAAAAAACTAATCTCATCTATCTATCTATCTATCTATCTATCTATCTATATATCAATAACTTTTTCTTCTATTCCTTACACTTCATACCACAATACAGAAACCATTATTTGTGTTAATTTTCATTTGAATATTTTTTCAAACCTCACTAAAATATATTGATATTTTTATTTTTAACACATTTTCTCAGCGTTTTATCTCAAGAGTTTGACTTTCTACCAGAAAGCATGATAATTTATAATGTTCTTATTCTCAAAGTTTAAGTTTAAGGATTCCCTGAATCATGTACCTTACATTAATTACTCAAATATATACAAATATGTTCCTGAATTAAATGACTTCTGGATTTTTTAAAGGAATTAGTCATCTCTCAAGTAAAAAAAAAAGTTTATAATGAAAATGTCAGTTATTGTTCTTTCAAATTCCAGTAAATATCCATTTACTTATGCACTCAAATATGAGAGCATTTATAATACTTTTTTTTAAGATTTTATTTATCTATTTGATAGACAGAGATCACAAGTAGGCAGAGAGGCAGAGAGAGAGAGGAGGAAGCAGGCTGTCCACAGAGCAGAGAGCCCGATGCGGGGCTCGATCCCAGGACACTGGGATCATGACCATAGCGGAAGGCAGCGGCTTTAACCCACTGAGCCACCCAGGCGCCCCTACAATACTTTATTAAAACACATGATTGTGTAAAGTCTCCCTACATGCTCTCCTTTGTTTGGGAGTACTGTGAACTATAGTAATGTTGTCAGGAATATATATGGTAAGTGGCAAATGTGTCTTTCTATAAAATTCAATTTCCTGGAATTCTTAAATATTGCTTGAAAATAAAAAAAATACATAGTATAGGGCTATACATAAGTATTTTTCACACACCTAAGCTATGCATGTGTGCACGTATATTCCATATGTATACTATAAGCTACAAAATATAAACTATATATGTATCCATATACGAATACATGAATATACATATATGTATAGTTACCCCTTGAATGTCAAAAACAATCATGAATTCCTTATATTTTAGTAGTTGAACTCTTGAAAACACTCAGGATACAGACCTCAAATGGTAGGTAGATTCAGAGATGTCTAATAACTCAGAGTGTACTGTGGCCACCCCCAGCCCCAGCTTCTAGTGGAAAGACTTTGGAGCCAGAGTTCAGGGTTGAAAATATGTCTCCATCAATTAGAAGACATATATTTAAAAAATATTTTATTTATTTGAGAGAGGGTGAAAGCAAGAGAGATCACAGAGAGAGAGGGAGAAGCAGACTCGCTGAGCAAAGAGTCCCCATGTGGGACTCGATCCCAGGACCCTGAGATCATGACCTGAGCCGAAGGCAGATGCTTAACTTACTGAGCCACCCAGGCACCCCCACAAGACATATATTCTTGACATCATATTTAATTCTCTTAGTCTCTATTTGCTCATATGTAAAAGTGGAAGGTGATCTTGGAAGAGTGCCATGACAATTAAATGAGGAAAGATAGTCTTTTTTGTTTTTTTTTTTAATTAAATTCTGCCCCCAGTGTGGGGCTTGAACTCCTGACCCTGGGATCAAGAGTCTCATGCTCTACCTACTGCCTGAGCCAGCCAGGCACCCTGGAATAATAGTATTTTCTACAAGTAGTGCCAGGAAAACTGTACATGCACATGCAAGGAAAATGTATTGGACCCCTAATTCATGACCATATATAAAAATCAATTCAAAGTATTCATAGATTTAAATGTAAAAGCTAAAACTATTATACTCTTAGAAGAAACATAGGGGGACACCTGGATGGCTCAGTTGGTTAAGCAGCTGCCTTCGGCTCAGGTCATGATCCCAGCGTCCTGGGATCGAGTCCCACATCAGGCTCCTTGCTCGGCAGAGAGCCTGCTTCTCCCTCTGCCTCTGCCTGCCACTCTGCCTGTGCTCTCTCTCTCTCTCTCTCTAACAAATAAAAAAAAATTAAAAAAAATAAAAGAAGAAACATAGGAGTGAATCTTCTTTGCCTTGAATTAGACAATGGTTTCTTAGATATGGCAGCAAAAGCATAAGCAAAAAAAAAAGGAAATAAATAAATTGAACTCTATTAAAATGAAAAATTGGGGTTTCAAAGAATACCATCAAGAAATAAAAAATGTGACCCACAAATAGAGAATTTTTTTTGCAAATTACAAATATAAAGAACTTGTATCCAAAATATGTAAAGAACATTTATAACTCAACAATAAAAAGACAACTCTACTTGAATAATACCTAAGAAATTGAATAGACTTTTATCCAAATAAAATATGTGAATGGCCAATAAGTACATGAAAATACATTGATTTCTGAAATGTAACTCAAATGACAATGAGGTACTGATTCATTTCTATTAAGATGGCTATAATCAATAGGACAGACATTAACAAGTATTGAGGGGGTTGTGGAGACATCAGAACACTCATACATTACTGAGGGGGATATAAATTGGTGTTGCCAACATGGAAAACAATTCAGCCATTCCTCAAAAAATTAAATACAGTGTTACCAAACCATCTAGCAATTCCATTCATAGGTACATATGAAGAAAATCAGGAACATATGTTGATACAAAAATTTAAACACAAATGTTCATATCAGCATCATCAAAGATAAGTGAAAAGTGGAGCCAGTCCAAATGTCCATCATTGATGAATGCATAAACAAATATTATAGCCACAAAATGGAGTATATTATTCATATAGTGGCTATGAAGTTTCTTTGAGGTGTGAATGGTTGAAAAGTAGTGACGATGGTTGCACAACTTTGTCAAAAACACTAAAAAACGCTGAATTGCACATTTTGAAGGATGGATATATATGTGTGTGTGTTTCTATATATATAGAAGCAGTTATAAAAACTTAAAATGTGACATTTAACCTTGGAATGTTCACACATATTTTAAATAACATACATATGTAAAATACCTATTATATTATGCCTGGTAGCCAGAAAATACTCAGTATATGGTTGTAATTATTGATATCACTACATAAATAATATTTGAGGGTTTTAAATGTCTTGACACTAACAAATGCATCTGTCTTTTGGAAGAAGATGCGCATTAGCTGAAAGGAGAAGATAGTGCCTATTTTTATTTTCTTTGTGATTTTCTTTACTTATGGTATGACCTGAATAAAATAAAATTAGGCAGATGCCTATTGGTATGCTGCAGCACATTATATAAAGTTTTGTTTCTCACCAATCATTCTACTTCCAGAGATTCTTGATAGCATAGTAACTAAAACTTCAAAAATAACTATTTCAGATAGTAATATATAAAGATCCTTGTTCAGATTCTATTTTAAATTTAATCTTTTGGGGAAAAGTTTTCTCTTTACAACTTAAAAAGATATTAAAATGTGATATTTGCTTGCCCATTATATAAAACATGCAAATGGCTTGTTTGAGAAGCCCAAAATCATTAAGATAAGACCTAACATCAAAAATTGGAAGCCAAGTAACTTGTACAGAAGGAACACAGGAAAACTTTGGGTGGTCTTGTTAGAGCATAATTAGAGCAGGTACATACACTAGATTTTCTGGTTTTCAGTCATTGTAATAAAATTTTTTAGCAACTAGGACTAAAGTGTGTTTTAAAAGACTTTTGAGATAAGATATAAGTTCTATTTTCTTCCATATTTCTACCTTGATTAAAATTTGTATAAAGCCAAGGTGACATTACATGTAATGTTCATTCAAATCTTAGCTACTGAGTGTACTTATCCTAAATGTGCTAATGTTAAGTACATAGATGGAAACTTTGTTCCACATGGACTTTCTTTTCTTCTTTTACTTATCAAAATCTCTTATGGAAAGAAAAATTAATGTATTACAGTGGTATATATTAGTTTGGTTGACCTTTAACTCCAATTTTTTTTTCTGAGAACATGGCAGGATTATATATCCCTTTATGTATGTTAGAAGTCCTCACATCTTGCTTTTACGAGTGAAATATGCTGCAAAGAACATATGTAACTTTCAGGTAGAGGCCATTAAGAGACAATGTATAGTATACAGCCTTCCTTCTGTGATGGTGACCATCCATATTCTAGAAAGAGGAAGTTTTGTTTACCTGGGTCTCATTGTGAGGAAAACCTGACATGAATGCATAGCCTTAGGAATATACTTTTACTTTTTTTTTTTCATGTTTTAAACAATTGAAATTCATGGTTGGTGTCACTACAGGATATCCTAGACTATATCTGGCTAACACAATGACTTATAGTGTTTTGGAAAGCCTAAGGAATGATTCTTTTTAACATGAGGTCAAATAAAGCATTCAACACCAACATATGCACTCCCTATGCATATCCGTATAATAGAGTCACATAAATGATGCATTATTCAGAAAGTTTAGAGGTACTTCTGAGTTAAAGCTTTATCTTGAATAAACATATTGATCAGTTTTATGGTGTGAAATGATGTTTTTAAGTACAATGTGCTTATGGTGAAATGTGTTATTCAATATGTTCATTGCTTGTAATACAGATTTCTTCACACATTTGTTTCATGACACCTAAATATAGTTTACAAAACTGGGGGAAAAAAAGTGGCTATTTTAAATTAAGTAAAACTCACTATTAATACACATTATTTTCTCTATCAGATGAAACTATCAACATGAGTAATTTTTCAAGCTAGATAACAAGGAGAGTCTCTTGATTGTGTTTCCTTTAAATGAACCATATCTGCTTTCTTTCTAGTACTACAGTCACCTGTTTAGTCCAGGTTCTGACCATCTTCCTCTGGGACTCTTAGGAGAGTTGCTGCATTGGTCTATTGTATTACTTTTAACTTAATCTTTACATGTTTTTAGAGCAAATTTTGTTAAATAAAAACCTTCTCTTAAAGAATTTCAGTGGCTTCTTTTTGCCACCAGAATGGAATCCACTGTCTTCTGCACAACTACGTGGTCTTGCTACCACGACCATAAGTAGGTGTGTTCTACCTGAGTGTGGCCTTCTTTCTTCCTACATTGTACATCCAACCATACTGAGATAGTTGCAGTTGTCATAGGAAGCCAAGATTTTTTATTTTTATTTTTTATTTATTTTTTTATCATGTTATTTTAGTCACTTTGCAATGCATCATTAGTTTTTGATTTAGTTTTCCATGATTCATTGCTTGCATATAACACCCAGTGCTCCATGGAATCCATGCCTTCCTTAATACCCATCACTGGATTAACCCATCCCCCAACCCCTTCCCTTCTAAAACCTTCAGTTTGTCTCTCAGAATCCATAGTCTCTCATGATTCCTCTCCCTCCATTTTTCCTCCTTCATTTTTCCTTCTCCTAATGTCCTCCATGCTATTCCTTATGTTCCACAAATAAGTGAAACCATATAATAATTGAATTTCTCTGCCGGACTTATTTCATTTAGCATAATCTCTTCCAGTCCCGTCTATGTTGATGCAGAAGTTTGGTATTTATCCTTTCTAATGGCTGAGTAATATTCCATTGTGTATATGGAAAGAGCTGAGATGACCTTCAACAGAGGAATGGATAAAGAAGATGTGGCCCATATACACAGTGGAATATTATTCAGCTATCAGAAAAGATGGATACCCAAGATTTTTTAGTCTTCTGAAACTTTGTTCACCACATTGCTTATGGTAAAAGTATCACTTTCAAAAAACAAGACAAAACAAAACAAAATAAAATATAAATATCACTTTCAAAGACAGCATGTCAATAAATACAGTGGCATCACCCTAAACATCTGGCCATTATTTCTATCATAATATGATTAAATTATCACCTCACTATTTGCTTCTGCTTCTTGCACCTTTTCTCCAGTTGTTTTCCCTAAAATTGAACTTTTATTATTCCAGCCCTATCTCTCCTATCTCAATTTCAACATAAATCTCTGCCAACTACAAGATCATCTGAAACTCTTGTACCTGTGTCATCTGACATTCCTCCGTAATGAGTTGCCAATTACTTTCCTGCAGCTAATCTCCCACATCTTCATTGTATGGTCCCTGCAAGGCTGTCAGTCTGAACTCCTCACCATCTCCAAATATGGCTTACCCTTTTGGAGCTGCTCATACTCAGTTTCTTCCTTCATACTCATTTTCCTGAATGTTACCGAGTTTAGTCTTTATTATTTGTATAGTAAATTTATATAAATTGATTATATATATATATATAAGACATAAAAATCATATACACATATGATTTTTGAAATGTTTGTAGGCATATTAAATGAAATTAATGTTTCTCATTTCTCCCTTTCTGCTCCTTATCCATTCCCCAAGAACCTTCCCAGTTTACTATATCTATTTTTAGTCTGGTGATTATGACATGTGTAACATTTTTAATAGAATTTTAAATTGAATAGATTATTCTACTGTAGGATTTAATGCAACTTAAAGTAAATTAGTTATTGTTTTTTAATTTTTTGGTGACATATTTTCGACCATGTTTTTTTTTTCATTTATTTCTCTTCATTTTGTTTGAAATAAATAGAGCATGTGTTCTTATTGTAATAAGTGGAACAGTATACAAATGGTGTAAAAAGTTAACAATCTCTTCTAACCTCCATTCCCACCCCTGTGGTGTAATCAATCTTAGCAGATTGCTGTATTTCTTTGCCCATTTATCTCCAGCCATACAGTCCTAAGAAACATATGTGCACATCCCTAGGAGTGGCAGACATTGTTAGTCACTCATCCAATATTCATTTTTTTCTACCTTGCAAACAGAAACCACTTTTTTTTAGGTGGGGGGGGTGGGGGCGATTATTAGTGCACCCTGTTAAAATACTTACTATGATTACTCTTCTTTCAGACAGGAGCATAAGGCGATACACTTCTTGGCAGTAGAAAGAATGTAGATGTCAACTGGGTGGGCTTTTGGAAAAGTTTTTAAAGTGCAAGAGGCTCAGCTGTCCCCTAAGCTTGTCATTTAGACCTTACTGTTAGCAGTTAGATTTGATAATTTTTTTAATTTAATTTTATTTTTTCAGTGTTCCAAGATTCATTGTTTACGCAACACACCCAATGCTCCATGCAATATGTGGCCTCCTTAATATCCACCACCAGGCTCACCTTCTTCCCCTCCAAAACCCTCAGTTTATTTCTCAGAGTACACAGTCTCTCTCATGCTTCATCTCCCCCTCTGATTTCCCCCAATTCACTTTTCCTTTCCTTCTCCTAATGTCCTCTGTGTTATTCCTTATGCTCCACAAATAAGTGAAACCATATGATAATTGACTTTCTCTGCTTGACTTATTTCACTCAGCATAATCTCCTTCAATCCTGTCCACTTTGATACAAAAATTGGGTATTCATCCTTTCTGATGGAGGCGTAATATTCCATTGTAAATATGGACCATATCTTCCTTATCCATTTGTCTGTTGAAGAGTATCTTGGCTTTTTCCAATTCTAATCTTTGGAGATGGGCTGGTAAAACTTTTCTCAAGTGGGTGGACTATTCAGATATTGGGAAAATATTTGGGAAATTGTTAACAGCTGTAAGACAAAGATGTTACTCATCCCATCTTTATCACAGGGATGGATATCTGCCTATTCCAGCAAAATAGAACATAGCACAATTTGTTTGTTAAGCTATCAGCTATATCCATAAGCTGTGCATGGTAGAAAAAGGAATCACAGATAACTAAATAGAATCTTAGATGATATTCACTTATGGTTTTTTTTATTTAAAGTTATAAGGGTTGGCATCTTGAGCAATCTCTTATTTCAGTCATTTAGTTAATGAGCAAAATTAAGTCTTTGCTTTGTGAAATTCAAAAAAGGATGTTATTATATGGTGGGACATTTAATGTTGAAATCCTGTTCAGTGCTGAGCCGTTTAATTAAGTGTATAGTTTTCTTTATTCTAATGACAAATTTAATAAATAAGTGCAGGAATGAATACAGAGTTGTGTTTCATAATTAAAATTTATTAAACTAGCTTATTCATTTATACTTACCTCTAATTTCTCAACCTTTTCCTAATAATAGTCTTATATGTTCCATGTAAAGAATAAGGTAGATTATACATTTTCCATTGCAGTAATTATTACATTATTAAGATGTTTTCCTTGATACGAAAGAGAGAATAATTCAGTTTAAATGATATATTTCAGTATAAAACAATATAATTCAGTCTTTGTAATTAAATGCTTTTCTTTTTAAATGAAGGTTTTTAAAAATGTAGTGGTGAAAAGTAAATGTGAGCTAACAATAGTCTCAGACCTTCAGGCAAGGAAGGGAGCATTTCTTCGCATAATTTCTAACTTTAAAAATGTGGTTTCCAGTATTTATAACTCACAACCAGCAAATTTCAAGTTGATATAATCTTGAAATGAAATCAGCAATTTTTTTTTCTAAATTTAACTAAAACTTTTTTCCTTCTCCCTCTTTTCTTGCTGACATTTGTTTCTAGTGTAGTTTTCTTACCTATTTAACTTTTATATCCTGACTTTTGGTTTTTGCTCACCTGCTACTTTTTTCTTGGAAATCATATAATCTCTATTTTATACCTTTCCTCAAATATTCCTTTTTTTTTTTTTGGTTTAAGTCAGATGCATGCCTGTAAACTCTCACAGTTCTCACAAGTCCAGTTTTACCTTTTACACTTGACAAATAGAATCAAAATAAGAAATAACCAAACTGATGACCTGAGCCAACAAAAGAAATTATGGAGGCCAATGTCTGGTCAATCTAAATTGAGAGCAGTACAAAAATCATCAGGTCAAAATCACAAGACTTCAGTCAAAGCTATATTAAATCAGCAGATAGACTGCTTAGCTTCTGAGCAAAAGTATCTTTATTTATGAATTGATACCACTAAAACTTTACTCAATTCATAGATGAACTAAAATAGTTATATAGAAATGCTTTATAAATTAGAAAATACTATGTATAGTTTGGATAATTATTTTTAATTAAGAAAACTAGTTTATTAAAAAAATAATGATATTTAGAAAGTCAGTCTACATATGCTGACCAGATCCTTAGTTCTGGTAAGACAGTTGTGGGAAAGTGGTAAGAGAATCAGCTCACGACTCGAGCATGGGGGAGTACTCAACAATTAGCTTGATAGACCACAGGGCAGTTAAATGCAGTCATATTATTGTCTAGTGTGGCAGGCGCAATGCTGAAATAACCTTCAATCAAACATGCATGCTCTTTTATAATCTGCTTTTTTCAGTCAGTCCAATAAAAGCTGACACTTGATTTTAGCCAATAGAATATTACCAAAACATTGAGATATTTCCCCCTTGTTCCAGGTAGATTATATAAGACCCCATCTGAGTTGAATGGATGGACCTCAGAGTAAGTGGGCCTGTACGAGCTAAGAACAGCTCCTAGTTAAGAGCCAGAAAGAAAGTGGAGACCTCAGTCAACCTAACAGCAATTCTGTCAATAGCCACGTGTGTCTGGAAAAGGATGCAAAGTTCCAGAAAGGAAATCAGCCTAGCTGACACCTAGATTGCCGTCTTGTGAGACCATGACCAGAGGATCTGAACCCCTGACTTGAAAACCAAGATAATGGATATATGTTTTCAGCTGCTAAATTGTTGGCAATATGTTAAGCAACAAAAAGACTAATACATCTAGCGGTGAAAAGGGTTTAAAATGTTCACCTCATATTTTAAGACCAAGGAAACATTTTTATTCAGGGAAAAACATGATGACAGGGTTCGGGACAAGCTTGTTAAAAAAAAAAAAAAAATCAAACACACACATACACACACCCACACACGGAACTATCAAGATAACTTAGCAAAAGGATTACAGTGGGCTTTTTTTTTGGGGGGGGGTTGTTTTTTGTTTTTTGTTTTTGTTTTTGTTTTCTGGACACTGTTTATATAGTTGAGAATTAGGAATCTATTAAGGAGTTATTATGGGTACTACAACATAAATGGCATGCTGAGAATGCTGTAAATTAAGTATGTTCAGAGCTTGTTTATATAATATATGATACATTTTTTGGAAAATCTTTTGGTAGCACATATTCATCGAGTGACATAAACAAATGAAACCCTCTGAACTAATAACTCTACAACTAAGAATCTATCTTAAGAAGACATCTAAAGTTTGCTGAATTTTATTGTAAATACTGTTTATTGCTCTATCATAGCAAAAATGTGTCTCAATCAACCTTAATCTTTAAATGTATGGAAAGTATTAACTCTACCAGGCATTGAGACAATTTTACAAGTAGTTTGCAACTAGTGGTTTTTGGATATCTTTAAATTCAGTTCTCTCACATTTCAGAGGAAGCTTTGACGCAGTGGTCTGCAAACCCATTGATTTTCCATTCAGCCTCTCCCATTTCTATGCCCTCCTTTGTCCTTGTCTGCAGAGCTAACTCCTCTGTAATAAAAAGCAAGATTTAATAATTGTGAACATTTCTGAACAATATAGCTTTTTGTTTATATGTTTGTTTTTATTGTGAGTGCATGCATGTGTAAGTTTAGACCATGTAAGAGAGAGTTTATTGCATATGGTGACCTCAACAAAAGCTGTGGGCTTTGTTTATAGTAGGAGACTTGATTCAAATTAAGGATTTTGTTTTCTTCCTAGCAGGCCAGAGCCAAAGAATCACAAGTACGAATGAGGGCACCTGGCTGACTCAGTCAGTAATGCTTGTGATTCTTGATCTCAGGGCTGTAAGTTCAAGCCCCATGTTGAGTGTAGAGATTACTTGAAAATAAAACCTTTAAAAGGAAGATAGAAAAAAGAAAAGGGCAGACGGACAAAAGGAAGGAAGGGGAAGGAAGGAAAAGGAAAGAAGAAAGCAAGCTGGAGGTGATGGCAGCGGAAAGGGAAGCAGATTAATTAATAAACCCCTGGCTTCAGAAAGTAGAAGTGAACAGTATGACTTGGGTCTTAGCCTGGCAACTGCAAGTTGTACTACATGGTTACACCAAGAAGAATGTCTAGGTAATCTCATTTCTTTCTTCATTCCAAAGTGACCACTTCTACCCCAAAGCTCAAATGAATTTATTTTTGTTGGAGTCTCTCTCAATCCTCTCCCCCAGCTCCAAGCCTTAAGACATATGAGCAGTGGATTGAAAATGAGAGTATCCTTTTTCCCCTTTTCTGGATGAGAAAAAAAGGATAAGTTATTCTACTGTTTCATGTCTATTTCTCCTGTTAGGCTGTTTAAGCAATTGAGCTCTCCAAGAAGGTCCAAACAATGAATAATTAAATCTGGCATACTTCTACTTGCCACTTATTGCCCAAATCAAGCTATACATTTCTTCCAAAACATGGATACAGACTCTAACTGGTAAAGAACATCTGAAGCAAAATAAAAATATATATCTCTAACATGTACTATTTCCTTGAAAGGGAAATCACTCACATTTTCATATAAGTGGCAAGTTAAAAACATACCTCTTTAAATTTTCTGTTATTATGAATCCTACTCTATGACATTTCTTGCTCTATAACATTCTTTTGATTTTTCAAAATAAAAATATAAGCCTTATTATTTATTTAGTGGGAATAAAATTTATACAAAATAATGGGAAAATGCCATTAGTGTTCACATACATTATTTATGCATCACATTTTTTTACATAGCTTTAATGAAACACATGATTTTTTTTTGTGGAAATTCAAAGTTGGACAGTGTGGTTATAGGGAGAGTTTTCAATTTGTTCAAAGAGAGTATGTGCACTCATTGGTATTTACACCTGAGGAAAATTGGATTAATGTAATTTATTACATTGTATATAAGTATATCCCTCAAGTAAAACTAAATATCACAAATCATAAACATTTTGAACTCAAAGTGTTCAAATACTGTTCCTTTTAAATGTGCTATGAGGATGATGAATGATGATGATGATGAATATGAATACAACTGCTAGTTTCAGTAAAACATGGGGCTTCTTCAAGTATTCATTCTGGATAAGAAAACTCTCTTCACCATGTAAAATTTAAAGCCCAATTGGCATTGGTTGATTTATTCTTTCAGAGCTGGGAACAAACATTATCTATTAAATGTTTTCTAAATTAATTCATTGGTTTAATTTAGTTAATTAAAAATTAAATAAATAAATTTAATTTATTTAGTACCACTTTACATGCGAGGGTCAGCTTCAAAAACTTCTTCGTATTTTGAAAGAAATAAAATATCTAGTTGTTCTATATTTGACTCTATTTGTTTAATTTTTTTTTAATTGATAGCTGTGTGGGACACTGAATAGCCAATGATGTGTTCTAGATTAAGCATTTAAAGAACATTTATTAATACTCAAGTCTCTTTAAGAAAATAAACAAGAAAGGAAGCCTTGTTTTTCTAGAATGTAATCTTGAAAAATTCTAGCCTGGAACCTTCATCAAAAAGTCAGTACATAACATAATTTGCATTTATCTTATTTCTTGCTTATAGTATGTCTTTCCACTAGAGGGCAGGGCCTTCTTAGTTTTGTTAACCTCTACATCTTCATGGCAACTAGTAGGTGCTCAAAAAACAAAACAAAGCAATAAAACAATAGCAACAACAAATGAATTGATGAATTCACCGAACTTAATGCAAGCCAGCTTTTCGGATCCTACAAGAAATGATCATGCTTTAACCTGGCCCACATTTCTACT
>ML093565.1:0-11811 GCA_003697995.1 Taxidea taxus jeffersonii
GTGAGGACCTAGGACAGTTTCTTGCAAATTACAGGAATTCTTAATTAATTTCATAAAAGGGCATTCCACCCACCGCCTAAACAGAAAGAAGATAGCATCAGAAATAAGAACATAGTCCTTTCCAAGAAACAAAGTTTGACTTTATGCTACTTTTTTTTAGCTTTGAGTGCAAAAATACCGCGATGTTATGTTGTGTGTCATTTGATTATTTTCCTTTAGATATGTTTCTAACATGGGAGTCCATATTTAACACTACAGGAGAAGTAGAACTAAAAAGCCAGCTTGCTCAGTTACTTCGTTTTTAATGCCATACCAAAAATGGGAGCAGCATTCTCTACTATTTTTTACTAAACCTGAGACAGTCTTCCAAGATACCAAGAGGCGCTCAGAAGACCAGACCGCACTCCTCACACTATCCAAAGCCGAGGGCTTCGAGCCAGGTATTGGTGATGGCTGGGTGGTGGAGGCTCTGCCACATCGTTCCAGCTCGAGTAGCCAAACACCTGGCAGTGTTCTTTCCCTTGGTCCTGGGGAAGTGAGGTTGGGACTTTCGGGGAGGGGGAGGAGGCAAGAGAAATGGATATAATCCTTCTGAGTACACAGTTATCTAGGAAGAAAAGCACATTCCTCACCATCTTGAAGGGGAAGAGGCAGGTATCACAGGTGAATGAAGCCTAGTACTGGTTTCCCTTAGTCTGTTAAACAAAAAAGAAACTTCCTCTCCCACTCCCACCAGCAGAGAGATGAACAGATAAAGCTGTCTGCATGGAGTTTCATCCTCTAACAAGTGTGATATCTCATGTCAAGAGAAAGCCCAGCCGGAAGACATGAACAGACATTTCTCCAAAGAAAATGTGCAGAAGGCCAACAGATACATCAAAAGATGCTTAGCATCACTCATCATCAGGGAAATGTAAATCAAGGCCACAATAAAATATCACTTCACACCTCCGAGAACGAATAAAACAAAAAACCACAAGAAACAAGTGTTGGCGAGGATGTGGAGGAAAAGGAGTCCTCGTGCGCTCTTGGTGGGAATGCAAGCTGGTGCAGCCACTGTGGAAAACAGATGCAGCGTCTTCAAAACATTAAAGATAGACCTACCTACCATAGGATTATATGCGTCAAGAGTTCGAAAACACTAGTTCAAAAAACACCTACGCCCTATGTTTATCGCAGCATTATTTACAAGAGCCAAAATATGGAAGCCCAAACTCAGTAACAATCCTTCCACTCCATTATGACGCCAGAACCCATGGAGCCTCTTGGTCTCAGACTCTACGCCCCTGAGGGAGGTCTGGCCTCACTGCTGCAGACCACAGCGACCACGGAAATAGCCACATAGGCTGGAGAAGGTCCACTGCCTTCTGTTAGAGAAATACCTACAGCCACAACTATGTGACCGCCACTGCTTCGTCACGGTCAACTGTTTGTCTCCCGATTTGTTTAATTGTCCTTTGTTAACAAATATTCACATTATATTGTGTCCAGCCTCCAGGTTTATACTCCGACAAAAAAAATGCTGCATTCCTCGTATAATTGCCAAATTCTGAGAGATGGGAACATTTTCTTTTTAAATCTTATTTTGCAGATGAAGAATAGAGAGAGACAGGGGGAAATGAGAGAATGTACTAAGCTCACACATGTAGTAAGTGGAAAAGGCAGAATTCTAATCCAGAGAGCCTGTATTTCTTTTCTACCTTCTGTTGTCTTCCTGCCACAAAATGGGAAATACACTAACCTTTATTTAATAGATTAAGATATTGGAGGAGTGCTGCACTGTGCCCACCAGTGGCTTCACTACCATTTGTAAACATTGTTTTCTAAACTCAGCTCATGTTTATTTTTGTGCTTCTTAATTTACATTGCTGTTACGTATGATCTTTCATATGTATCATCCACAGCACAATTAAAATGATAAAAAATCTTGGTACCAGTATAAAGATGTGTGGGTAAAATCTAAAGAAATGTTCTTAAATGTTTAAAAATTTTACAAACTTTAAAAAATTTTATAATTTTATAAAATTTTATAGGTTATATATTAAATTATACATTAAAATTTTATAATTTTATACATTAAAAAATTTTTTAATGTAAAAAATTTTAAATGTTTAAATGTGTTCTTAAATGTTTAAATTTTTTACCTATTCCAACATGGCTGAGGAAAGGAGAGATTGGAATGGTGATGTGGGAACCCATGGAGAGCATGTTCGTTCACATAGTGGCCTCCATGACAATCATTTATCTGGTGCCCCTTTTCTAGGAACTGCCCTTTACCCAAAATTCATGGTTATAGTGGGAGGCATTATGACCCCATTTTTGGGACACAGTTGGTTGGTCCAAGAGTGATTACTTGAGCCAAGAGATTGTTCTGGTGGTAATTCATTTCCTCACCAAGGCCAGTTGGTCTATAAGCAGGCACATGACTCAGGCTAAGCCATTCAGTGTCTTTTTCTCAGAATCTTAGAACTGGAATTGGCAATCTATTGAGATTTAGATTTATGCCTGTTAGGACTTCTAGAGAGAGAGAAAAAAAAAAAAGGAAGCCAAGGCAGACAGAAAAACAGATGAGCCACAAAAATCTTGGTGGCATTCAAGGCTTGTTCCCAGATCTTCCTGAGGCCCAACTAGACCCCAGACCTTCTAGAAGCTAAGTTGCCTTGTAAGACTCTGTAGTTTACATTTACCAAATTATATTTTAGGCACTTGAAAAAAAATTTTTTTTTCACATTTACCTGACAGAGTTCTAATTTCTTTGTCAGTGAATCAGCAGGTAGTGCTGTAAAATCACAAGGCAGCTAAAGGTTATCTGAGTGGCTCAGTTGGGTGAATGTCTGACTCTTAATTTCAGCTCAGGTCATGAGCTTGTTTCTGGGTCAGGTTCCACAGTAGGCTCCACGCTCAGGGCAGAGTCTGCTGGAGATTCTCTCCCTTTCTCTCCCTCTGCCCCTCCCCCAATCATGCTAAGTAAATAAATAATTTTTTTTTTAAGGAAGATTACAAGGCAGCTATCAAGATAGAACTGTTTCTCTGATAGGCACTGAAAGCTTAATAGGTTATAGATTGAGGACAAGTATTTCTACTGAACAGTCAAAAGAAAGCACAGTCAGCAAACCAAGAAGTATAATCTATTAAACTGTGATATAAAAGCAAACAAAGGTGAAGTTACCAGAGTTGCAGAACTTTCTTTGCTAAAAATAAAGAGAAAAAATTGAGAGGCAAAGTAGGAATAATGGGTCCCAATTAACAGGAAATGGTAAGGAATAAACCAGGAATAAACCATTTAAACTCCTCTTCATGTAACTTCCTGTTTCATATAAAATAAAAGAGGTAGACATGATAACTGCCTAGCTCCTCATCAGTTTTTTTGTTTTGTTTTTGTTTGTTTGTTTGTTTGTTTGTTTTTTCTTGAGAGGGAGAGAAAGAGAAAGAGGAATTGGGGGAGGGCACAAGGAAAGGGAAAGAGTCTTTTTTTTTAAAGATGTTATTTGCTTATTTGACAGAGAGAGAGAGCAAGAGAGGGAACACAGCAGGGCGAGTGGGAGAAGGAGAAACAGCTTCCTGCTGAGCAGGGAGCCCCATGCAGGGCTCAATCCCTGGATCCTGGGATCATGACCTGAGCCAAAGGCAGATGCTTAACCAACTGAGCCACCCAGGCACCCCAAAAAGGGTGAATCTTAAGCAGGCTCCACACCCAGCATAGAGCAGGACTTAATCTCAAAACCCTAAGATCATAAGTGGAGGCAAAATCAAGAGTTGGATGTTTAGGGGTGCCGGGGTGGCCCTGTCATTAAGCGTTTGCTTTCAGCTCAGGTCAGGATATCAGGGTCCTGGGATGGAGCCCCACATCGGGCTCCCTGCTCAGCAAGAAGCCTACTTCTCCCTCTCCCACTGCCCTGCTTGTGTTTCCTCTTTCACTTTGTCTCTCTGTGTCAAATAAATAAATGAAATCTTAAAAAAAAAAAAGAGTTGAATGTTTAACCCACTGAGCCACCCAGGAACCCCTGTCCTCATTAGTTCTAAAATTCTTTAGCTCTCATGTTAAAGATATAATTCAAAAACCTTTGAAAGTCCTAAAAATAGGATTTTCCTATGGAACATAACTGTCAAAAATGGATGTCTTAGCTGACTTAGTTCCAATAGTGAAATCAGACCAACTGCTTCAGAATATTCTTTTTTTTTTTTTTTTAATTTTTCAGAGAGAGTGAGCACAGGCAGACAGAGTGGCAGGCAGAGGCAGAGAGAGAAGCAGGCTCCCTGCTGAGCAAGGAGCCCGATGCGAGACTCGATCCCAGGACGCCGGGATCATGACCTGAGCTGAAGGCAGCCATTCAACCAACTGAGCCACCCAGGCATCCCTGCTTCAGAATATTCTTTACGGGTTAGGTAATTAATGATTTGTGTTAATGACAAAATGTTATTACCTTTCAGATGTGATTTGTGAAATCTACATTATAGTCTATACTTTTTAGATGCTAAAAATACATAGAAATGTTGCATACAGATCCAAGAAAGGAAAATCCAATCTCTATCATTTTATTTCTGTATGGCTTTTAATTTAAAATTGCTGCTCAGCTCAAGACCCAATTCGTATTTATTTTCATTTTAAAGTCTGGCTTATTTTTCACTTCACACCAGTGGTTCACCTTATTATGAATATTTTCTTCACTGTGACGTAGTACTATATATTTTATATATATTATATTTAATATGCATATATATATATATATAATTGGGGTAATGATTACCATTTTGACACGTATGGAAAATAGTAGTTAATATTTTCCATCTGTACATGGTATGTCCCCCAAAGAACCACTGATCCTACAGAATAAGGAAACACCTACACAAGTACATGACAGAAATATAAATGTCTAATGAATTTATTTTGATCGTTTACTTCCACATTTTTATAAATGTTACCATATGTTGTTGAAATTACCCATTATCACAATTAGTGCCCGAATGCTGTCACTTCCAGAGCTTCACTCTGGAAAGCACTTTAAAATTGTAATTATTTTATTCCTGTAAAATAGATCACCGTTTATTTCTAAATATCTAATTGCTAAAATTCAACTTACGAGCTCTGAAATCTATTCCTCACAACAGCTTTCGCAGTGTTGTTGCAAAATCTTTTGTTTGTTTGGCAGGCTTGAGTTCTTTCAAGAGTCAAAACCTGTATCTACTGACTTCAAATTCAGACTGCAAATGGCAGAGAGCAAAGGCAGAATGCTTCATACCTTCCGTCTGCAGGCCTGGAAAGAAAGCGCTGCAGATTACCCGTGTTCTAGGAGCTCGCCGGATAGTGTGAGGACCCATCTGTCCCCGCACTACCCAGCCTTCCCAGGGACTGTGCTGGGGCAAGACAGCTCAGTCACGGCAACACAGGAAAGCCTAAGAAACTCTTCCTAGATTGGAATCCATTTCACTGAATGCCACAAAAAGAGAGCTCAGAAAGGCATATCCAAACAATCGCTTCAGGTATTATAAATACCTGGCATAATTCTTTTGTTGTGCATTGGGTGTTTATTGAGTTTGTACAAAGTGCTGGCACTATTTTACACTCCTTAGATGCAGGTGCCCTAGTTGGCCCCCATTTAACTTGCCCCCAGGTTACATACCCAAGATGTTGCCCAGCTGGGAGGTGAACACAGACGTCTCACTGTAGAGCTCATGCCACTGACCGGTGCACGATGCTACCTCTGAATAAATGAATGTGAGGGGCTAGATTTATTGGTACAAATGACACAAACACGACTTCCTGTCTTCTTGACGTAGGTTATATTATGAGGGATTTAACTAAGCAGCTTTCTAGCCTGATATTCCTTTAGTCTTTTCTTTTCTCTTTTTCTTCTTCCTTTTTTTTTTTTAATTTTATTTGAGAAAGAGAGAGAGAGCATGAGCTGGGGGAAAGGCAGAAGGAGAAACAGGCTCCCCACTGAGCAGGGAGCCTGACGTAGGACTCAATCCCAGGACCCTGGGATCATGACCTGAGCCGAAAGCAGATGCTCAACTGACTGAGCCACTCGGGCACCCCTATTTTTTTGTCTTATATTAATGTTTACAGACTCTGGTGTATCACAATTACTATTGCATGTGCAAATTCCACACAATAAAATTGTTTTAAAAAATAGGAATTAAATCACATAGCTGTCCCATTTGCAGTACTGGCAAAATGAGTATCAAAGAATCTGCTCTAAAAAAAAAAAAAAAAAAAAAAAAAAAGAATCTGCTCTGCTCTCAAACTGCTAAGTCAGAAATGAACCCCAAGAAGGGTGCCTGGGTGGCTCAGTCGGTTAAGCCTCTGCCTTCAGCTCGGGTCATGATCTCGGGGTCCTGGGATTAAGCCCCGCATCAGGCTCTCTGCTCAGCGGAGTGCCTGCTTCCCTCTATCTCCCTGCCTACTTGTGATCTCTCTCTCTCTGTCAAATAAATAAAATCTTTAAGAAAAGGAAGAAAGGAAGAAAGGAAGAAAGAAAGAAGGAAAGGAAGGAAGGAAGGAAGGAAGGAAGGAAGGAAGGAAGGAAGGAAGGAAAAAAGAAACGAACCCCACAGAGGCAGGAGCTCCCAAAGACAGGCAAAACTGTGAACATAGGTGCATGTACACATTTTCCCTGAGAAGAGGTCACATGGCCTTTATTAGATATTCCTATCCTAAAACATGAAGACCCACTGCACTAAAATCTCTTAAAATGTGAAACTGACTTCCCACATTACTTTCTTACCTAGGAAAAATGTTAATCCATAAAAGAAAACCTTGCCTGTGATATATTTTTCATGGTTACGTAATAACTTGGTACTGTGATCTATTCAAAAGCAAAGTTAGAGAAAAACTGAAAATGTTTGCCATAAGGTTTACAATGAACTTCTATGTTAAAAGAGGAAGCAGCATTAAGTTGATACAGTGTTGACTGTTTCATCAACAGGTGGGCCAAGTCTGAGTAATCTTTCCTTCACGTTCTCCCAAAGGGACAAGAACACATGGTTCTGTTCTGCTTACAATATCTCCTTAGGAGAGTCACAGCGCTGAATTCCTATCTCAGACATTACCCATCTTTAGCTTCCACATTTGAGTTCAAGTGCATTGTTACAACAGGAATTAACAACTTCAACTGTATGCTGATGATATAATGCAATCACTTGACATCTTTGATAAAAAGCACCTAGGGTGTATTTATTGCTGAAAAATAGCATATTTTAGAAATTCAAGTATGAATGTCCTGAATCCTCTGTCCCATTTTGTAGAATGGAGCAGGGAATGTGGGAAGGAAGAGAACTGATGTAGAAGGTAACCAATTAGAGAAAACTAAAGCTTACCCACAGCACATATTCCCCTTACTATACAAACACATTGCAGCAAAGAGATAAAATGATCTTACCCCATCCTGTTATCTCTTCTCTTTATGCAGCAAGTATCAACAAGATGAGTGCACCTCATCTACAGTGTAATAAGGAAACTGCTTTTGAAACGTACAACATGTGCTTTTACTGATTTTTATGTTACAAGAGAGTTAGGAATTTAATCTCTCTATCTCTCTTTTGTGTGTGTGTGAAAGAGATAGAGTGCACATGCGGGCATGGGGAAGGGTCGGGGCGGGGTTAGAGGGAGAGAATTTTAAGCAGACTCAGCACTGAGCTCTGAGCCCTAGGGAGGACTCAATCTCATGACCCTGAACCATGACCCAAGCCAAAATCTAGAGTCTGACTCCTAACTGACCGAGATATCTGGGCACCCCAAGGAATTTAATCTGTTCTAGGAGTTAACAAATATAAGGATTCCATCCTTTCAGTTGCAGGAAACAAAAACAGAATTCACAGTCTTGTTATATTATCACTATATGATTGAAGTGTTTGAGTCTAGACCTGTCCATGTACTCCAGTAAGATCAATGACATTCATGTGGTATCCAGTAATTGTTGTGCTTGCTCTTGTTTTGTTTGGCTTTAGATTTACTTATCTATCTGGGAGAGAGAGAGAGAATGCTCACATGAAGCGGGGGCAGGACCTGAGGGAGAAGGAGACAGAATCTCAAGTGGACTCCAGCTGAGCATGAAACCCAACTAGGGACTCCGTCTCATGACCCTGAGATCATGACCTGGGCTGAAATCAAGAGTCAACAATCAACCAGCTGAGCCACAGAGATGCCCCAAGTGTGCTTTAATCTTGATAATGGATGGGAGGAGTTTCCTCCTTCTTTTGCAAAAGAAAGGAACTCTATGGCAGTCTATAAAAGGAAAGTTTTTTTTTTCCCAAACTGGACTAAAATATTTGGTCCCAAATATGCATTTAATATTCGTTGAGCATCAGCATAAAAAGAGATAGAATTATGTATAGAAATACTTACAATGTATCCCTGAAACATCATTGATGATCTTGCTTTGGACACTTATTCCAGAGGTCCAGAAACATTCTTAGGGCATTAAAATGACACTGATGAACAATCCAAGGCTTATGTTTCTTTACTACACTGTTAACCCAGCAACACCAAGCTCAGGCTTCAGGTAGAGCAAAGCCGAATGCCTAGCAAATCACTAAGTCACTAGCACAGTGATCATGTACAGCACAAATGTCAGTCTTAATCCAAAAGCAAAGACAACAGAGGGTCTGGAGGGGAATCCAATCCACAAACAAAAGTGGCTGATAGGAAAAACAGGCAGAGCATCAACAGGAACTCAGAGCCAATTAAATCTTGGGCCAAGAGTCCATTGAGATTCATGATAAAACAGCCAAAGAATTACCTCTATCCTTATTGTAGAAACAGACATTTGAATTAGGGCTCTCCTGACCAAGAAAACATAATCATGCATCTTCTTTGAAGAATTTAAGCCCGGGGCCCCTGGGTTAGGCCTCTGCCTTTAGCTCGGGTCATGATCTCGGGGTCCTGGGATCGAGCCCCATATCAGGCTCTCGGCTCAGCAGGGAGCCTGATTCCCCCCCCTTTCTCTGCCTCTGCCTGCCTCTCTGCCTACTTGTGATCTCTGTCAAATAAATAAATAAAATTTAAAAAAAAAAAAGAATTTAAGCCCAGTGCACATACACAATCTTTGAATACAGCCCCTATTAGCAATGGAAATCACAGCAGAATTCTACCAGCTATTTTCATAATTCCCAGATTTCACTCAATTTCACACTGAGAATTGTTTTGAAATCTTACACTCCATTTTCTCTCATTGTCATTTTGCATTCTTTTTTTTTTTTAAGATTTTATTTATTTGTTATAGAGAGAGAGAGAGAGCGAGCACAGGCAGAGTGGTAGGCAGAGGCAGAGGGAGAAGCGGGCTCCCTGCCGAGCAAGGAGCCCGATGTGGGACTCGATCCCAGGACGCCGGGATCATGACCCGAGCCAAAGGCAGCTGCCCAACCAACTGAGCCACCCAGGCGTCCCTCATTTTGCATTCTTAATCACCTCTCCAGAAACTGTGTTTCTTTAAATTAGGCATCCTAATAAAAGTGTATAAAAACATATGCATGAACACACATCTTATTCTTCTTTGGCTTTTCTCTCAGCCTCTGAACCTGCAAATTTTAAATCATTTCCTTAGAGCTTCTTTTCATCACATTGTCCATAACAACAAGACACCTGATATTCTTTCCTTTGTAACTTTCCACAAATTCAATGGCATGATGTGTGAGCTTGATTGACAGAAAGGGAGTAGGATATATTTTTAAAGATTTTATTTATTTAATTGTCAGAAAGAGAGAGAGAGCACAAGCAGGGGGAGAAGCAGAGGGAGAGGGAGAAGCAGGTTTTCTGATGAACAGGATGCCCAGCTCCAGGCTCAAAACCAGGACCCTAGAATCATGAACTGAGCCAAAGTCAGACACTTAACTGACTGAGCCACCCAGGCATCCCAGGTGAATAGGGTATTTTTAAGTTTATTTTTTTTTAATTTCGAGATTATTAATCAAGTCATTTATTTTAATTCTCAAGTTATTATTACTATTATTATTTCAGGCAAAGGTATGGGTTTTTTCCAAAGTTATTGGCAAGTTAACTTGAATCCTCCCAAATACTTCATGGCAATATAGTGTAGAGATAAAGAGCTTTTAAACAAACACTTTTCCACCTTCCCTGACCCAAATCCCTATAAATGACAGGGGGGAAATAATTAAAATCTAGAACAGTGCCAGAAAGCAAGAGAGTAGAAAAAGTTCCAAGGCATTTCTGAGAGACAGATAGGTAGCACTGGCTGAGGAGAAACCATGGCAAAAACACACAGGAAAGAACTGCTGTGAAACGCAATGCTCTGTAATTTCCAGACTCCGAGAAGATGCTTGCAAGATGGATGCTAGATGCACGGACCCTCTTCCCCACTGTCGGGGAGCAAGTTGCTGAGGTATCTGCTCCAGGCTGGAGAAGTGAGTGTGGATAGTTAAGTTGCCCTTTGCAACTGGTGTCACTCAGGCCAAGCAAAGTGGTCCCCTCTAAGGGTATGAATGCCTACCATGTTTCATCCAGCAACCCGTCCTGTTCCTTCTCCCCATCATGGGAGAAAGACCTCAACACGTACAGTACCCAAACCCAAAACTGCCAAATACAGGAGGGAAATCAGTATTATCTCAGTATCACATACCAAGCTTCATTATCACAATGAAAACTGGAGGGAAAAATGCTTAATAGAGCAAACAAAATGAGGCTTTGATAGAAGTGAAACTATGATCCACAGGAGAACATCATCACTCTGAAAAAAGAACAGGTATTATAAAAATGTAACTTTAGATCTTAAAAAAAAAATGTTTTATTATTATAATAAAACTCAATATATCTGCTGAATGATAGAATGGACACAAGGGAAGAGCAAGTTAATGAGCTGATCACCCAGCCCTAAAGGCAGCGCAACACAATGAATGGGTGGGAAATACGACATAAAAGTTGAGGTTTGAGAGGGGTACCTGGGTGGCTCCACTGGTTAAGCATCTTGGTTTCCTCTCAGGTCATGATCTCACAGTCATGAGATCAAGCCCTGCATCAGCTCCACACTCAACACAGAGTCTGCGTGAGATTCTCTCTCTCCCCTTCCCTCTGCCTCTCCCCACTGCTCCCTCTCTCCCCCATCTCTCTCAAATAAATAAATCTTCAATTAAAAAAAAAAGAATCCCTGGGGCGCCTGGGTGGCTCAGAGGGTTAAAGCCTCTGCCTTCGGCTCGGGTCATGATCCCAGGGTCCTGGGATCGAGCCCCGCATCAGGCTCTCTGCTCCGCGGAGAGCCTGCTTCCTCCTCTCTCTCTCTGCCTGCCTCTCTGCCTACTTGTGATCTCTGTCTGTCAAATAAATAAATAAAATCTTTAAAAAAAATAAAAAATAATAAAAAATAAAAAGTAAAGAATCCCAGGCGCCCCCAAGATTTTATTTTTAAGCAATCTCTACACCCAACATGGGGCTTGCATTCACAACCCCAAGATCAAGAGTCCCACGCTCCACCCACTGAGCCACCAGGCACCCCATGTTCTTTTTCTTAATGACAGATTACTTACAAGAACAATAGCAACAGCAACAACAAAATATCAGGTTGATAGCAAAGCTCTCATCGGCTAAAATAATTGCCAAAATATAGCAGGAAACTATCTTTCACATACCTAAAGTAAAGAACTCATAACCTAGAATTCTATACATAATAAAGGACTGAAGAAGGAAGATAATTCAATATATATTCAAGTACAAAAAAAAAATAAGAGTTTACTCCTCACTGACATTTGTAAAGGAACTGCTGAAGACTATGCATCAGTCATAAAACTGATTCAAAGAATGAAGGAGGAAACTCAATGGTGAGTAAGTTCATTTGGCTAAGCCAAATGAAGTATTGAGTGTGA